>JAJMZS010000457.1:0-35609 GCA_023807205.1 Isotricha prostoma | reverse complement strand
ATTAGTAATCATATAACTTATAATACATAATATATCTAATAAAATATAATGTTATCTCATTTTAATTTTTTAAAGTATATTATCTATATTTTCACATATAAAATTCTTTTTTAAAGAATAATTATTATATTAATAACATTCTTAATTCTAATTAATTATTTAATAATGAATTAATTTTCCATAAAAATTATAAAATTCTAATATATTTTGAATTATTATATCTAAAATTTTAGAAATATTAATAATATTTTCCAGGAAGATTTTTATAAATATGAACTCATATAAATTGTTATATAACTCAAAATTTCAATATCTAATTTCAAACTTTTAATGAAATTTAATTTTTCTTATATATTTCAATTATAGTCTTATTCCTATTTAATAAATTCTCTTATATTTTTTTGTCTTTTTTTCAAGATACTTTTTCAAATTTTTATTTAGAATTATCTAAATTATCCTCATTATATTTATAATCATTTTGAAATTTTTCAAGATTTTTTTTAAAATTCTTTTATTAAATTTGAAATTGGTTTGTTAATCTATTTTACTCTGAACTAATTAATTCTTTTTTTTCTAATTTTCTTTTTTTACAAAAAATAAAAAAAATAATAAACCATATAAATTATAAATTATAATAATATTATATATTAAAAAAAAAATCAACAAAAAAAAATTAACCAAAAGCCAAAATTGGAGAAAAAAAAAACAAAAAAAATAAAAAAATAAAAAAAAAACTTAAAAATAACAATTTACAATTTACATAACATTCCAAAATATTATGTAAAAAATAATTAAAAAAAATAAAAGATATATTCCTAAAAAAAAAAAAAAATAAAAAAAAATAAAAAAATGGAATCAAATCAAAAAGAACTAAATTCAATATTTAAAGATTTAACAAATCAAGTAAATGAATCAAATCCAAGTGATATTCTTGATTTTGCAATAAAATATTTACAAGCAAAAAAAGAAAAAATTCCATTTAATTATACAGAAAAAGAAGAAAAAAGACATAAATCTTTAGAAAAAAATATTACTCCAGAAAAAAAAATAGTAAAAGAAAAAAGAGCATCATCTCAAAATAGAACACCAAGAAGAGAAAGAGCTCCTTTTATTAATTTAATTCTTGATAAAATTGATGAAATTAAAATTGATTTTGATAAAAAAATGAATACCGAAAAAAAAAATATTAAAAATAAAGAATTAATAACTGATATTCCAAAAATGCCAATTATTATGAAAGATGATAAAAAAGATAAAATAAGAGATAAAGAAAGAGATAAAGATAAAGAAAATGTATATAAAAATTTATTAAAAGGTAAAAAAAAAGAAGAAAAAGAAGAAAAAAAAGAAGAAAAAGTAGAAAAAAAAGAAGAAAAAGTAGAAAAAAAAGAAGAAAAAGTAGAAAAAAAAGAAGAAAAAGTAGAAAAAAAAGAAGAATTATCAGAAGAAGAAAAAAGTATAAAAAGTATAAAAAGTTCAGAAGAAAATGATAATATAGAAAATGAAGAAGATGATTTTCTCCAATTATCAAAAATGACAAAAATAGTAGCAACAATAGGACCAGCATCTGATAGTCCAGAAATGATAAAAAAATTATATAAAAATGGAGTAAATGTATTTCGTTTAAATTTCAGTCACGGAACTCATGAATCCCATGGTAAAGTAATAGACTTAATAAAATCATTAAATTTAAATGCAGCAATAATGTTAGATACAAAAGGACCAGAAATTAGAATAGGAGAAATAAGAGATAAAGTACATTGTAAAATAGATGATACATTCATATTAACAATTAATCAAGGAGTATATGAAGATACTGGTAAAATTTCTGTTAATTATCCTGGTTTTATTGATGATGTTGATATTGATGATGTTATTGTAATTGATTCAGGTATTCTTCAAGCAGAAGCAATTGATAAAAATGATACTGATATTACTTTCAAAGTAATTGAAGGTGAATGTGATATAACAACAAAGAGACATGTTAATTTACATGGAAGACCAGTTTCACTTCCAACTGTAACTGAACAAGATTGGAAAGATATTGATTTTGGTATAGAAAAAAAAGTAGATTTTATAGCATTATCATTTGTAAGAACAGGTGAAGATGTTGCAGAAGTAAGAGAACATTGTAGAAAAAAAGGACAAAATATTCAAATAATTTCAAAAATAGAAAATTTTGAATCAACACAAAATTTAGAATCAATTATTATTGAATCAGATGGTATTATGTTTGCACGTGGTGATTTATCATGTGAAATATCCTTTGGTGAAGTACCAACAATGCAAAAGAAAGTAGTATCATTATGTTCATATTATGCAAGACCAATAATAATTGCAACTCAAATGGTAATATCAATGGTAACTAATATTCAACCAACAAGAGCAGAAGTATCTGATGTTGGTAATGCAATATTTGAAGGTGCTGATGCTATTATGACAAGTGATGAAACTACTAAAAGTCTTCATCCTGATAATGTGATTAAAACAATGGCTAAAATTGTAAGAGAAACTGAAAGTAATGTTTATTCAATTTGTGAGAAACCAGAATGTGATGATTGCTTTGGTGTATTACATAGAGGAAGATTACAAAGAAGTGGATTTGAATCTGTAAATTATTATAGAAAACCACAAAAATCTAAAGGATTACAAAGACAAAGTTCACTTGATAATAAAAGAAAATTTTCTTGTACTTCTATTGATATGAATCCTAATTTAATGAAAGAAAATATTATTCATATTTTACCTTTTGTTACTGATGATATTGAATGTATTTGTACTATTGAAAATGAAGATGATTATTATGCTAAAAATATTTGTGCTAGTAGAATGAATATTCCTATTTTTGCTTTTACTAGTGATTTAATGCTTTCTAAACAAATGAATTTAATTTGGAATTGTCAACCTAAATTAGTTAATGGAATTTGTAAGGATTTAGATAAAAGTGTTAAAGTTGTTGATGATTATATGATTAAAAGAAGAGTTAGGAAATATTTACTTGTTTGTGATTATTATGTTGATGGTGTTAAGGATGTTTTAATACAAGTTAGAGCACTTTGAGATTGTTTTTTAGTAATTTTTTGGGTTTAAATTATTTTCTTATATTTTTTTTTTGGGATTTTATTTAAATACTTTTATTTTTAAAATTTTTTTTAGTTGTTTTTTTTTAAAATGTAAAAATAAACACATTTATATTTTATTATTATATGTTTTTAAAGGGTGATAATAATAATAAAGTTATATATTATTTTATTTTTTTTAAAAATTATATAAATTGAGTATATAAAAATATACTCTACCTTATCAAAAAAAATTAATATATTTCATTTAAATTTTATTATCAATACAAATATCAAATCAACAAAAAAAACATTTTTTAATAATTTTTCAAACAAAAATCCAAAAAAAAAAAATAAATAAAAAAGTAAGAACTTGAATTTCCATTTAAACAATTAAATATTTACACAATAATAGTCTAATAAACAATAATTGTACTACAATTAAATGTTTTATTTCCTTTTAATAAAAATTTATATTTTTCAAAATTTCCTTTATTTAAATCATAATTTAAAAAATTTTCATAATCATTAATTTTAATAATTTTAGGAGCATTTGTAATACAAAAAACACTTTTTCCAAAAACACTTCCTTCATTTTGATTAATTTCATATAAACCTTTAAATAAATATTGTTTATTATTATTTTTTATTTTGTCATTAGATACTAAAATACAAAATAAATTACCTTTACTTTTATTTAATTCATTAAGACTTTTAGAATAAAAACTTATTGGTGAAAAATTTATTTTTTGCATTGCATTAATAATTTTATTTCTATTTGAAATTTCAAAATTTGCAAAAGACTTATGTAAAATAATAGAATTTGAATTATTATTATTTTTATTTGAATTAGGAAAAAATAAACCAAAATTATTATTTTTTCTTAGATTATTTCCTAAAGTTTTAATAGTTTTTTTAATTTCAAATAATCTATAATTTGTTTTATTAACTAATTTATTATTATTAAAATTATACTTTTTATTATATAATTTATTATTACTTTTTGAATAATTATAAATTGTATTATATTCTATTTTATTAATATAAGAAGGAGAAGTAAAAGTTGTTTTATTTTTTATATGATGATTTGAATTTGAACGAGAATTATTATTTGACATAATTGCTATTTTCATTTTAATTTTTGGAATTTTATTTGAAAAATATTGATGATGTATATTAATAAATTTTTTATTTTTTTTATTTTTACTATTACTTCTATTTTCTTTTTGTATACTTAAATTTATTTTTGATAATTTATTTATTTTATGAATAGGACTACAAAAAGTTTTTGAAAAATCACTTAAATTTTGTCTTTTAATATCAATTAAATTTTTTGCTTTTTTAATATTATTTTTTATATGTTTTTTTAATGTTAATTTTCTTGAAATTTTAGGAGAATTTGTTAAAATTTCTTTAAAATCATTTCCACTTTTTGCTTTTTGATGAAAAATTTTATTTTGATTATATTCATCAATTAATAAACCTTTTAATTTAATATTATTTTCAATTGTATTATTTTCATTTTTTAAAGGAATTTCAATTTCATTTTCTTCTTTTATTACATCATCAACATAATAATTATCTAAATTTTTTTCTTTATTTTTATTTATTATTAATTCTGGACATAACGCCAATAAATATGAATTTGTATTTTTTTCATTTTTTGTTGCTGCTTTTGCAATTAAATTATTATTTAAATGAATAAAAGATTTTGAATTTGAAGAACAAAAAATTTTTGCATATTCATTTTTTGAATTATTAATTAAATTTTTATTATTTAAATTTTCATTTTCATTTTCATTTAAATCATTTATATTTAAATCTAAATCAGAAATATTAATTTCAACATTGTCATTATTTTCATTTATTTCATCATTATTAATAAAAGGATTAAATAAATTATCATTATTATTATTATTATCATTATTATTATTATCATTAATATTATTATAAATATTATTATTATTATTAACATTAATATTATTATTATTATTAAATACATTATTTAAATTATCAATTTCATTGTTTTTATTATTATTTTGATTTTTTCTATTTGATTGATGATTTAAATTATAATCTTCATTTGTTGGTGATTGAGTTGAATTAAATGTACTTTTATCTTCTTTTGGTGTATCATTTTCATTTATTGTGTTTTTTATTCTTTTCATTTGTGCCATTCTTTTTTTTGTTCTTTCTGAATTCATTTCAAAAAATAACTTTTTTGTTAGAAGTGAATTTATATTAAATTCATTATCATTCATTTTTTATAATTTTAGTTAATTCTAAAATTGAAAAAAAATATAAATAAATAAATAATAAAACAACTAAAAAAAAAATAAAATTGTAAAAAATAAATATAAAAAAAAAACCATAAACAAAAAAAAAAAACTTTTATATAAAATAAAATAATAAAATAAGAAAAAATATAAAATACACAAAAATATAAAAAAAACTCCAAAAAAAAAAAAAAAAACTCATAAAACAAAAAAAACCAAAAAAAAAAAACACATTAAAAAAAAAAAAAAAAATTATTTATTCCCTTCTTTAACTTCTTCCTTTTCCTTTTCACTACTTTGTTTAACAACCCAATCAAATTTATTATTACTAAAAGTTAATTTATTATTACTACTAACTTGTCTAATTAAATTTTTCAAATAAGCATAATCCGGTCTTTGATCAAATTTTAATTCTCTAGAATAAGACAAAAATACTTTAATTTCTTCAGGTAAATTTTTACATAAATCATCTAAAGAAGTCGAAATTTTTTTTTCTTTAATTTTTTCATATTTCTCTTTCATATTTTTAGCTTTTAAGCCTTGCCAAGGTAAATTACCTTTCATAAAATAAATAAAAATATAAGCTAAAGCTTCAATATCATCTCTTCTACTTTGTTCAATTCCTAAATGTGTATTAACTGAAGCATATCTCGCAGTTCCAGTTAAATTTTTACCATCTTTATAAGGAATATGCATTCCACTTTTTGAATCTCTAAATTTTTTTGCTAAACCAAAATCAATTGCATAAATTTGAAATTTTTTATTACCTCTTCCAATTAAAAAATTATCTGGTTTAACATCTCTATGAATAAAATTTCTACTATGAATAAATTCAATTCGAGATATCATTTGATCAATTATCATTAATGATGTTAATAAAGTAAATTTTCTTTTACAATAATTAAATAAATCTTCTAAGGATGGTCCTAATAAATCCATTATTAATATATTGTAATTTCCTTGACTTCCACACCAATGAATTTTTGGTATGCCAATTCCACCCTGTAATGCCATATATAATTTACTTTCGTAAAATAATTGAGGATGTTTTGTCTTTATTGGTTCTAATTTTATTGCTACTTCTTCGTTTTGTTTTATGTTTTTACCTAAGTATATGTCACCAAAAGCACCACTTCCTAATTTTTTACGAGCGTCTAATTTGTAAGAATCACCTATTGGAATTTCGTAGTCTTTTAATGGTTGTTGTTGGGTTTTTTGAGTTGATGATTGTTTTTCCATTTTTTTTTTTTTTTTTTTTTTATTTTTTTCTTTTTTTTTTAAAATTATTTTTTTAATTTTTTTTTTTTTGAGAATAATGGTTTATTATTGATTTTTTTAATATTGAATAAAATAAAAAAAATGTATTAAAATTTAATATTTTTGTTTTTGTTTTATTAACTAATATAAATGGATAATTTTAAAACAAATAACAAATAATAATTATATATATAAAAATATCCCTTATGCAATTTATTTTTTAAATTAATAAGATTAAATTCATAATATATATTAAAACGGAGTATTAACTCTTATACACAAATAATATATAACCTCCTTAAATAATCAAATATTGACAAAATTAAATCATCATTTATAATAAGAATTATTGATATAAATTTTTTTTCTTATTTTTTAGGTTTATAATAAACAAATTTAATAATTTTTTCATTATTTCGAATTTTACAAGAAGTTCTAATAATTTTATTTGAAAAATGATTCTTAGAATTAAGTAAATGATTTATTATTACATTTGGAGTATAAAAACCATTTAATAATAAATTTTTTTGATTTAAATTACTTTCAAAATAATTTCTATAAAATAAAGGTAAAGTTTTTGTTTTTCCTAATTTTGAATTTAAATCATCAATAATTGAAGTAAAACCATCTTTATTTTCGATTTTTTTTTTATCCTTTTCTTTTTTTTCATTTTCTTTTTTTTCTTCATTTTCACTTTTAATAATAATATAATTCACATCAATTCCTTTATTATTTTTTTTACTAGGATAAAAATTACTAATTTCTTTTTTACCATCTACAATAAAAATAAATTCATTTAATCCAATTGGAATTTCTAAAGTAATTGAAAAAATACCATTTTTAGTTTTATTTAACATTTGATTAAATTTCCAATCACAAAATGAACCATTTATTAAAACATTTCCTCCATTTTTTTTCCATTCAAAAGTATAAAATATTGTTGAAGAAAATGATGAAGTACTTTCATCATTTGTGTCTAATGATGAGTCTGATGTTGTTTTTATAATTGGGTAATTTAGATATTCGAAACTTGATTTCCAATGAAATGAATTTATGTTATGTGTTTCTATTATTCCCATTTTTTTAATTTGATATTTTAGATTTTAATTATATTTTATATATAAGATAATTTTTAATTATAAGTGTATTTTATTGAAAAATTTATTTTTTGGGATTTTATGTTTTTTAACATTTATTATTATATATAATATAATATAAATTATATAATAATTATAATAGATCTGATGTAAATATATTAAATATTAAAATTAAATTCCATTTTTTATATATTATTTTTATTGATTAAAAATTAAGTATTTTATTTAATATAAACTGTCATAATTTATTATTAATAATTTAATTATTAAAATTAAATATAAAAATATTTCATTTAAAAAATAATGAAAAATAAAATTGAATTACTTGAAGAAAGAGTTAAAAATATTGAAGATATAATCGGTGATTTTAATGATAATATAACTCAATATAAAGTTAAAGATTATTTAAAAGATAATGAAAAATTTAAAAATTTAGCAGATGCAATATCATATCTTCAAAAAGAAGCATCTGAGAATGATTCAAGTCATTTTAGAGAAATATTTAAAAAATGTATTAAAATAATATTAATTTATTTTAGTTAATGAAATAAATCCTTTATTTGATCCAGATACATTGAAAGAAAATTCAAATTTAAATATTAAAGAAATATTTACTTTATTAATGTTAAATCAAGATGAAATTGAATCATTTTTAAAAAATATTGAATTTATTAAACAAAATCAACAATATTTAGAATCTAATTCAAATAATATTGATGAAAAAATTAAAATTATTAAACCACTTGAAGTTAAATCAATGAATATTGAAAGTAAAGTTAATAAAATGTCTGATAATATTGATAATTTATTAAAAAATTATACTGAAACAATTGATATAATTAATAAAAAATTTGCTTTATATAATGAATTATTAGATAAACAATAAAACATTAAAATATATTCTAAAAATATATTAAAAATTTAATATTTAAAAATGATTATTAAAAGATGTTTATTAATTATTATAAATTATATTTTTTGACAAAAAATAAAATAAAAATTTATTTAATTTGTTTATTCATAATATTATTTTAAAAAAACCTTTTTCAAAATTTTTTCCTAAAATCTATATTAAATTAAATATAAAAACCTAAGAATTTAATTTTTCATTTTTAATAAATTTATTATATTACATTTTTTAAAAAAAAAACTAAATTAAAAAAATTCATTTTTTTTTATTAAAATTTTCTCCAAAATCAAAAATTTTTTCATACATAATTTCTTCATCACTATAACTATCAACATGAAAAGGAGAAACAAATTTTCCATTAATAAATCTATTTTGATTATATTTAATACCAAAAACTTTATCAACAGTTAATCTTAAAGCATCATCAATCATTCTAGGAACTAATTTACTAATTAAAGGAGAAGAAATTTCAAATCCTGGATTAGTATTTATTTCAATTAAAAAAGGATTTAAATCTTTATCTAACATAAAATCATAACCAAATATTTCAAAACATCCTTTTCTTCCAAATTTATTTATTTCATCTTTTACACTTTCTAAAGATATTCTTATTATATTATAAATTTTTGGATAAATATCTTTTTTAATATTAATATTTAATTTATATTCATTTTTTAAACTATCTTCAAATTGATTAAAAGATATTTCATTTCCATATTCAAATTTTGAAAAATTTTCACAATGTTTTTGTACACTATAATTTGTTAAATGAATATATAAATTTGAACTTTTTATATTAAAATCATATGAAGTTGCTTTTAAATGACCTTCTTTAAATACAAAAATTTCCATTTTATGAGTTAATAAAACCCAAATTCTAATATCAAATTTTCTATTGTGATATAATAAAGGTTTTTCTATGTATTTTTGAAGAATTAATATACTACTTTGATATGTTTTTTTTTGTTTTGTTTTATCTTTTATATTTAGTATTTCTGTATAATTTAATTTTGAATTTTTTATTTTTTCTTTATTTTCATTTTTATTTTTTAAACTTTTTGTTTCTTTTATTATAGTTTTTTCTTCTTCTATTTTTGGTTGTTTTGTTAATTTATTTGGTTTAATTTTATTTTCTTTATTTTTATTTTCATTTTCCTTTTTATTATTTTTTTCTTTATTTTGATTTATATTTTTATTTTCTTGTATTTCTTTTTTTTTTATTTCATTATTTTCTTTTTTAATTTGATTTTTATTTTCATTTTCATTATTTTTTTTAATTATTTCATTATAATTATTATTATTATCTTTTTTAATTAATAAATTAACTTTAATATTTTTATTTTCAATTTTATTTTTTTCATTTTGACAAATTTTATCTTTTTCTTCAATTTTATTTTTTTGAATTCCTTGATAAAAATTTCTAATAATATCTTCACAATTTTCTTTAGAATCAATTAATTTAATACACATTCCTCTATTTAAATTAACTGCTTTAAGTAACCATAAATTTCTACCATCAAAATGATTTTTAGGAATATATAAAGGAGTTTTCATCCCAATTTTTGATTTAGAATCATAATTAGTTAAAAAATAATTACTATATCTTCTTTTTACTTTTTTCACATTTGAACTATCTTCAATAAACTTTTCAATATTAGTAAAAATATTAATAAAAGAATTAAATTGTTTTAAAAATTTAATACTCCCATAATCAATAATAATTGTAAAAGGAAGAAAAGAAAATAAATCAATATTATTATTTTCTGTAAAATTCATTAAATTAATAAACATTTTTAATTTATTTGTAATACTAAAATGATTTTCAAAATGATTTGCCATAATATTTTTTTTATTTTCATTTGATAAAAGAGAAAAGTTTATTTTTTGAGATAAAGGTTTCCAAAATAAATTTATATCTTCTTCTAAAATATTTTCTTCTACTTCTTTCCAATTTAATCTATATTTAAAACATTCTTTTACTGTTTTAATATTATTTCCTTTATCTATTTTGTAATAAAATATTTTATCTTTATCTTTTTCATTTATTGTAATTTCATGAATATAAATTTTTTTATTATCAGAATTAAAATTTTTATTATTTAAATTATCTTCAATTCTAAAAGTTAAAAATTGCTTTTTTATTTTATTATATCTTTCCATTGGAGTTTGATTTTTATATTCAGTTTTAATTGAATTTCTTTTATGAATTTGATCAACAATTTCTTTTATTCTTTTTATATTATATTTATAATATTTATCTTCATTTATATTATTATTTGTTTCTGGAATTGGTTTATTTGTATATAATGCAGAAGATAAATTTCTTCTTGTTGTATTTGATTGAGTTGTTAAATTTATATTTGGTAATAATTTTGAAGTATTTATTATATTTGATTTATTTAATAATGGTAAATTATTTCTTGGAAAATTTTGATTTATTGTTATTTCATTTTCATTTGTTTTAAACATAATAAAAATAATATTTTATATTTAATATTTTTATATTTTTTTTAAATTAATTATCAATAATTTTACAAAAATAAAAAATAAATTAAAAAAAAACAGAAAAAAAAAAAAAAAAAAAAAAAAAAAAAAAAAAAAAAAAAAAAATTAATTTTTAAATAAAAAAAAAAATTAATAAAAAAAAAAAAAAAAAAAAACAAAAAAAAAAAAAAAAAAAAAAAAAAAAAAAAAAAAAACAAAGAAAAAAAAAAATTTAATTTTTCTATAAATAAAAAATTTAATAAATAAATAAATACATAACTCCCAAAAAAAAAACAAATAAAATTAAAATGTCAGCTGAAGATAAATCAACAATAACAATAAACCTATTTATAATCGGAGATGAAGGAGTAGGTAAAAAAACATTTATATCTCGTTTAAATACAATGCCATGTACAAAACAAAATAAAAATAAAAATAAATATAAACCAAAAGAAGAAAAAAAACAAAAAAATGACTCAGAATCCGAAGAAGAAATTCCAAAAAAAAAAGAACCAATTTATATTCCTCCACCATCATCATATCAATTAGAATATAAATTAGGAAATGTAATATTAACAATACAAGGTTTTATTATTGACGGAGCAACACAATGTCGTATTGATGAAGATGTTTCTTCTGATGATGAAGATGATGAAATTGTACATGAATATCATATTAAATTTACAATGACTAAAAAATGTATTTTAAATTATTTAAAAATGTTAAATAGTGATAATGATGAAAAAAATATTAGTGAAACTATATTTTTATTTATGTATGATTTAAGTGATTTTAGTACTTTTGAAAGAATGATGTTATATTATGATTCACTTAATAGAAAATTTAAATTAAATGAAAATAAAGTTAAATGTTTTATTATGGGAAATAAATCTGAAAAAAAAATGCTTTTAAATAAAGAAGATAATGAAAAAATGGATTCTTTTTTTAAATTAGATTCTAATTTTAAAAAATTTGAAATATCTAATAAATTACATTTTAATTTTTCTAAATTTTTAAATGAATTAATTGAAAATTGTGTTGAAAATGATATGAATTATGATAAAGAGAAATTAAAAAGTATTTTAGAAAATAAATTTACTTTTAATAAAGCAAAAAGAAGTGGAATGGAAGTTGATAATGATAATCCTGGACCTAATAAATATAATACAAATATATATGAATTTTCATCAATGGAAGAAAGAAATGAAATATTAAATGATAAAAAAAAAAAATTTAATAATAAAATATTTGTAAATAAACAAGGTCCTTTATTTTATATAAATAAAAAAGAAGAAGATAGAAAATTAAAAAATAATGAATTTGAAGAAAAAACAAGAAAAGTATCTCAAAGTCAACAATTTAAAAGTAAAACAGAAGGAAATTTAAATAATGAAACAAATAAAAAAATATCATATACAATGGGTGGAGTACCTTGTAGATATAATTTAAAAGGAGAAAGATTAAAATTAATAGAAAAAAGAAATAAAGAATATTTAGATTCATTTGGTGATAATATTTTATCTTCAATAAATCAACCTTTTAATATTAAAAATAAAGATGAAAAATATTTTGAAGATATTAAAAATAGAAGATATGAATACCAACAAAATTTATATGAAGAAAGAAAAAATAGAATGGGTAAATTTTTAAAATTAAGAGAAGAAAATTATGAGAAATTAAATAAAGAATATTTATTAAAATCACAAAATTATAAAGATAGATATAAAGAATATGATGAACAAAAATCAAAACAAAGATTTCTTGATATTGTATATGGTAATAATTCAAAATTTATAAATCGTTCAAATACACATTCAGAAATAAATAATATGATAAAAAAAGAAAATGAAAAAAAATATATTCCTCCTCAATTATATGATACAAGAGGAAATTTATTAAATCCAAAAAAAGGAATAATTATATTAGGTAAAAGAAAATATAAAGATATAGAAACTAATAATGCTCCTTTAATTTCATTTAAAAGTGATTTTGATAAAATAGTAAATAATAAAAAAGAATCTTCTGGAACTTTTGTAGAAAGATATCGTGATAAAATATTAAAAACAATACCAGAAAAAGAAGAAAAACAATTTGATGAAGATAAATTTAAAAAATATGAAGAAAATAAATTAACTTCAGAAAGACAAGAATTAATAAATCAATTTTTACAAATTTGTAAAGATAGAAATGAAAGACATAAAGAATTAATGAAATCAATTAAAGAAGAAGAAGAAGAATATCATAAAATATTATTTCAACAATATTATAAAAATAATTCTGAAGAAATAAAAAATTATCCACCTCCAATTAATTATAATCAAGTAGAAGAAAAATCGCCTTCATATTCAATTAAAGGAAGATATGTAAAAAAAAATAGAATTGATAATAATAATAATCAAAATATGAATTATTTTTCAATTAATGGAAAACAAATTAAAATTGATAATGATAATTTACCTAATCCAAATATAAATAGTGTTAAATGGAGAAATCCAATTTATTCTTTTGGTACTGAAGAAAGATTTGATTTTGATAAATTTAATAAAATAATTAAAGATAAAAATAATGAAATTTTAAGTACTGAAAGTAATGAAGATAATGATAATAATAAATTAATTTATAAAAATGTACTTTCTGATAAAACTGATTTTTCAAAATTTAGTATTTATGATTCAAAATCACAAAGAAGTAATTTTGATAATAATGTTAAAAATAATCCTGGGCCTGGACAATATAAAGTTAAAGGATTTGCTGAAGAAATTGTTGAAAAATATGAAAAAATTAATAATATGAAAAAATTAAATCAATTAGAAAAAAAAGATAAAAATGATAAAAAAAATGATAATAAACAAAATAGTGTAACTGGAACTAGTATTAATAATTATATGAATGAATTTAATGAACAAAAAAATGATATTCCTGAAAGTAGAGATAAAAGTCAAATTGATGATGATGTTAATTTAATTAGAGATCAAATTGTAAATGAGGATAATAATAATAATGAAATAAATGAAGAAAAAAATAATGAAGTTCAAATTGAAAATACTTTAAATAATAATGAAGAAAATAATTTAAATAATAATGAAGAAAATAATTTAAATAATAATGAAGAAAATAATTTAAATGAAAATATAGCAAAACCAGAAGAAATAGAAATAAAAAATGAAAATTTAAATGAAAATAAAAATATTTCAAATGATATAATTGAAACAAATCAACAAAATGAAATAAATAATGAAAATAAAACAAATTCTAATGACCCAGTTCAAATTAATAAAGAAATAAAAGAAGAAAATATTAATGATAATGAACAAAAAGATAATAATACTAAGCCTGATGATATTGTTAAAATTAATGAAAATAATGGAGAAGAAATTAATTTTGAAGAACCTATAGAAAAAAAAGAATAGTTTAAATATTTTTATTAATCTATTAATTATATGTTAAAAAAAATTTTTATTTTTTAAAATTAAAAATATTTTTATTTAATCTTTTGTTAAAAAGATATTTAATTAAATTTATTCAATATAATTAAAAAATACATAATAAAGAATAATAAAAAAATAAATTTCCTATATTTAAAAAAATAATCATATACAAATATTATTAATTTAATGTAAGAAAATTACACCATTTGTATAATTTTTAATTTTAATAAATAGATGAATTAAAAATTAATTTTATATAAATGTCACAAATGATACTAATTGAAAATAATTGTAAAAATTATACTAAGTTTGAAAGAATTGGAGAAGGTAGTTATGCAAAAATATATAAAGCTCAAAATAAAAAAACCAATAAGTATGTTGCAATTAAAGAAATTGATAAAACAAGATATAATACATTAACAAATGAAATTTTTAATGAAACAGAAATAATGAATATAATTAAAACTGAAAATAGTGTTAATTTTAAAGATAAAATTGATACAAGAGATTATTTTTATATAATTATGGATTTATGTATAATTAATTTAGAAGATTATATAAAAAGTAGAGAAAATGAAATTACAATAAATGAAATAAAAGAAGTATTAATTCAATTAAATAATGTATTTAAAATAATGAATAATAAAAAAATAATACATAGAGATTTAAAACCAAGTAATATTTTAATATCTTTAGATAGATTAGATAAATGTTTAATTAAATTATCTGATTATGGTTCAAGTAAATTTATTAATTTATCAAATACAATTACAAATACAAAAGGAACTCCTTTAACTATGGCACCAGAAATTTTAAATGGAGATAATTATAATTTTAAAAGTGATATTTGGAGTTTAGGAATAATAATTTATTTTATGTTAAATAAAGAATATCCTTATAATGGTAAAACTGAAGTATTATTATTTAAAGATATTAATTCAAATAAAAAACTTAAATTAAGTAATGATGATAAATTAAATGATTTAATAAAAAAATAAAAAAATGAATTAATTTTCAATATATTAATTTGTGGGAAATAAGGAAATGTTTTTTAAATATAATTTTTTTAGGAAATAATAAAATAATTTTTTTTTTATTTAAATCATAAAAAATAATTATTATAAGATAAATAAAACATAATTTTAAATTTATCATATATTAAAAATAAATTAAAGAAAAATATTCATATTTTAATATTCTTCACAAACCATTTTTATTTTCTTGTTATGTAATTGTGAATTATTTTTTTGATTCATTTCAATTGTTTCATTATTAATTATCTCTTTATTATTATCTCCTATATTATCAATATTTTTATTATTATCTTCATTATTATTAATCTTTTCATTTTTATCTTCATTGTTATTATTGTTATTCAAATTAGTTGAAGTATTAAGAGCACTTTTATTATCTTCATCTTTTTTTAATTGATTTATCTTATTTTCAATGTTAATTTCATTAATAGTAATCTCAATATTTTCTCCATTAAAACTATTATCTTCATGAATTTTTTTATCTTCTTCTTGATTATTTTTATTGTTATTAATGTTATTGTTTATATTATTTTTTTTATTATATTCATTTTTCCAATTTATATATTCATATTCATCAGGTATTATAATTTCATTACAATTTATTTGATTATTATCCAATATTGTTAATAAATCAAAATTACAATTAGGACAATTAGACTTTTTTATTCTCATTAAATAATTCATTAAACATTCATGATGAAAAATATGATTACAAGGAGTATGACAAATATCATTATTAATATTAAATTGTTCTTGACAAATTGAGCATATTTCATTTTTTTTTATAGAATTTACATTTACTTTTTGAGGAAAAATTATATTTTCAAATAAATAATATTTTTTTTTTAATATTAATTTATTATTATCATTTTCTTCACTATTATTTAGATTATTATTATAATTATAATTATTATTATTGTGAGAAATATTATAAGTTCTATGTTGATAATTATTTCTTCTACATATTTTTTCAATACATGATCTTATTAAAAGACAAGGAATACCATAACAACACGATAGTAAAATAAAAAATAAAAAAAAAGCCCCTATAAAACCAATTGTTGTTTTTAAATGATCTTCTCTTGAGTTTGAATCATTTTTTTTAAATCTTTTCTTTATAGGAATTGTAGTTGTTTCAATTGATTGAATTAAATGTATTAGAAATGAAAATAAATAGAAAGAATAATTAAAAGACTTTGGATATAATTTTGACATATATATTATTTTTATTAAATATAAATATAGTGAAAAAATATATAATACAAAAAATATTATTTTTGACACATTATTAAACTAATATTTTTAATTGAATAAGAATAAATTTTATTACATAATTATATTAAATAAAAAATTATAGCAATTTTTCAATAATAAATCATTATTATTCTCTCCAATTATTATTATTTTTAATTTAAACACTTATTTATGAATTATGATATTATTATGATGATTTTTTGATATATTTTAATAAAATTCTTAAAAAAAATTTAATAATCTTTAATGATAATATAGTAATTTGTTAATAAATAATTTTGAATTGTAATTAAATAATTATATTGATATTTGAATTTAATTAAATAAAAATACTATAATTAAAAAATTATTAATTAATTGCTTTATCTCCTTCATTAGCCATCAAATAATCAAACCCATCATCAAGTTCATTAGCTCTTTTTCTTCTTATTTTCATTTTTCTAAATAAATAAAAAATAATATATCCCATTAATAGAATAATCAAAAATAAAGAAAAAACTAAAATCCAAGGAACAGAAAAAAATTCTTTCTTTTTTTTTTCTTTAAAATAATATCCAATTCTCTTATTATCTTGATCAAAACACATATAATATTTTTTTAAAAATATTTCACCAAGTTCCCAATTATCACCATACAATTCACTAAAATAAATAAGAAAATAAATCTTTCCATTAAATTTCATAAATACATCATCATAATTTAAACTAAAAACATCTTTTTTAGTAATAATTGAAAATTTAATATCTTCAAATTCTTTAATATTAATTTTATCATCACAAACAAAGCTTGTCATATTAATTTTATCAATGGTAAAATTATTATATTTACATAAATTATTATCTAAATATTTTTTAAAAAAAATATTAGTAATCTCAATACCAAATTTTTTACTTGCTCTAATTAATCCATTTTCAATTGATAATTCACCAATAAATTGTTCATTGGAAATATTATTATTTCCATAAGTTAAATTCTCAAATTCAATATCAAAATATTGTCCATTTAATTTTGAAATTTGAACTCTCATATATTGAAATTGATTAACATCATATTTTTTATTATTATAAATATGAGGTAAATTACCAATTATTAAATTTCCTTCATTTTCATTAATAAAATCAAAAAAGAAATCATTTTCTTTTATTAATTTCTTATTTTTAACATTTTTAATAAAACCTGTATAATGACAATTTTTATCATTTGGACTAATTCCTAATCCTAATACTCCACTACTATTATATTTTATGGTAGAAGCAAGAATAAAATCAAATTTATCTTTTATTTTTTCATTTCCAATAAAAAAAATATCAAAACTTAACATTCCATATATAAAATCTTCTCCATTATATTTTTCATATTCTGATTCATAATAATGATATGTACTTGATTTTGTGTAATCAAAATAAGGTAATTTTACCTTAACCGATGGTCCTATGATATGTAAAGGATATTTTCTCATCTTTATATTTATTTCTAAATTTATTTGTGGTGTTCCTATTGAAACGTTTGTTAATAATTCATTATTATATAAAGTTAACATTAGATTTTCTTCTGTTAATTTATTTGGTATTTTTTTTCTAAAAGGTAATGTTATATGGGATGATGTTATGGAAATTAATATGATGAATATCATTTTTTCCATTTTATAATGATAATTATTTGTTAAATTAAAAATTTGAATATTATTTTTTACTTTTTTTATGTTTATTTAAAATATCATTATAATTATATTTTTAATAATAAATTGAGATTATAAATAATTTCTAAATTCTTTATTTTTTAAAAAATAAAAATAAATATTTTTTTTTTGAATCTTTTTTAAATAAATAATTCCTACATTAAGTATACAATAATTTATTTTTAGTAAAAAGATATATTAAAAATAATTAATTTTTAATTATTATTTTTTGACTCTTATCATAAAATGGGAGAAATAAAAAAATCTATTTTTATCTTTTTAATATGTTACTTAATAATAATTCTAATAACAGAAATAATAATAAGAAAACCTTTGTATAAATATAGTGAATCATATATAGAAAGTATTGCTTCAATAAGAAATGATAATAAAACTTTTCTATACAATTATATAAAAATAGTAGATTTAGTATTTGGTAATTTCAATACTGATATAGGTGCAATTTTCATATTATTTTTTCATTCAATTAAAGATTCATTTATTTATATATTTGCATTTTCAATAAGTGCATATACAAATTCTTTAATAAAATTAATATATAATAATCCAAGACCTTTTTGGACAAAACATACTATTCAAGTTCGTGAATGTAGTTTAGGCTTTGGTAATCCAAGTGGACATTCTGCAAGAAGTACTATTCTTTTTTTAACTTTATATTATTATTCTGTAAATTTCAAAAAATTAGAAAAAAAAAAAATTCTTAAAACTATTCTCATTATACCTTTTTTATTAATTATATTTTCTGTTATGTATAGTAGAGTATTTTTTGGAAAACATACTTTTAATCAAATTCTTTTTGGTTTTTCTTTTGGAGTTTTTTTTTATATTTTATGGTTTTATCTTTTAGAAATACAAAATTATACATCAAAAATGTTTTTTGATTTTGTAAGTAGTATTTATTTATATATATTTAGTTTTGTTATTTTACTATTACCTTTCCCTATTTATTTTATTACATCATATTTTTCTAATATTAAGGAATTAGAAGAAAAAATTCCAAAATATTGTTTTGAAAAAAAAAAATTTACTGATAATCAAAAATTTTTTAAAACTGGATTATTAAGTACAATGAAAACAACATCATTAATTGGTTCATTAATTGGATTTTTATTTGTTAAAATAATAATGAAAAATTACCCACATGTAGATGAAGAGACAATTTTAGAATGGAAAAACAATAATTTAATGATTAAAACATTAAGGTGCATTATCATAATTATTTGTGGAGCAATTCCAAAAATAATATTTTCAAAAGTAAAATATAAAGAAAATAATTTAATTATTGGAATTATTTATGAAATAATAGCAAGTTTTTTAAATTCATTTTGTATTTTTGGTTTTGGTGTAACATATAGTTATCTTTGTTTTAATTCATATATCAATAAAAGTGACATTGATGATTTAGACAGTTATAATCAAATATTACCTAATGAAACAAATACTGATACAAATGTTGATGAAAATAATGATGTAAATATAAAAACAGAGATGAAGAAAGTTAATGAAAATGTTTAAAAATAGGTTTTTATTATTTTAATATAATATTTATTATGTTAATTTTTAAAATTTTTAAATTTTTTTTATTAAAAAATTAATTATTATAAAATGAAAAGTGATAATAAAAAATGCTCAATTTAAAATTATGTGATAACTAAAATTAATTTAAATTATAAAATCATAAAAATATCTTTTACTCTATTTTCATTATCTATAATCATAATATAATTAGAACCTTTTTCAATTTTTTCTCCTTCTTTAACTATTTTATAAGTACTTGAACCACAAAATTCTTTAAAATCTTCTTCTTTAAAATCTTTTCCTAAAATCTTTCCTTTAAATTGCTCTAATTTATTATCCATTTTAATATATTAATTATTATTAAATAAATATTTAAATTAATAAAATAATTAAAGTTTATAAAAAAGCAATAATTATCCAATCAAAATATATAATAATTTTATTGAAAAAAATTATTAAATATCTAATTTTTTATTCTCTGTTTAAAAAAAGTAAATTAAGATTAAAAGAAAAATAAAAACCTAAATAATAAAAACATCTCATGAAAAATCCTTTTCATTAAAAAAAACAAAAATATAAATTAATATTTTCAATAAAAAAGAATCAAACAATTCACTTAAAATCATTAAAAAAAAAATCAAAAAAAATTTTTAAAAAGACAAATTCTAAAAACAAAATAAACCTTACTCCAAAAATCAATATAAAACCCAATACAAAATATTAAAAAAAATAAAAAAAAAGTCAAAAATAAAAAAAAAATGAACAACATAAAAACAAAAGGTGGAAAAGGAGGAAAAAGTTTTGGTAAAGCAAAGAGAATAAAAGGAAATTCAAAAGAAGTGATTTTAGGAATAACAAAACCAGCAATAAGAAGACTTGCAAGAAGAGGAGGAGTAAAAAGAATTTCAGGTACAATTTATGAAGAAACTAGAAATACTTTAAGAAGTTTTTTAGAAAATGTTATTAGAGATACTGTTACTTATACTGAACATTCTAGAAGAAAAACTGTTACTGCTATGGATGTTGTTTATGCTTTGAAAAGACAAGGTAGATCACTTTATGGTTTTGGGGCTTAAATTTTTTTTAGTTTTTTTTATTTTATTTTTTATTTTTTTTTTGATTTTTTTTAGACTAAATATTACTTTTGTTTTGTTTTATTTCTATTTTTATTTTTATTTTTTTATTTGTTTTTTAAACTTTATTTTATTTTTATATGTTTTTTTTTTCTTTTTAGAAAAATTTTTATTAATATAAAAATTTAATAATGATATAATAAAATAAAAATTATAATAAAAAATATAAATAACTAACATAAATGTTTAAAAAATATTTGGTTATTTTTCTTGATATTATTACCATATATGCTGGCTTTTTTTTATCAATATTAATCGTGAAATATTTAAGGTATCGTCCAGAAAAATTTTATCCTGAATACTCAAATTGGAGAAAAACTCCAATATCAGATATAATAATTTCAGATGAAAAATGTCCTTTAAATTATAAACCTTTAATAGAATCAATTTATGGTGGAATATATACTTATTGTGATTGTACAAATAGTACAAATAAAAAATATAAAGGAAAAATATTTTTAGATATATGTGAGAAAGACCAAGGAAATGCAAATTGTACTATTAATATTGGAGAAGAGGGTACAATAATAAATAAATGGAGAGGAAAAATTATTTGTGTTAAAAGACTTACTAATAAGTTTTATTATGAAGATTATATTTATAGAGAGAATAAAACAAGCTGTAATGAATATTTAAATAATTATGTTGATACTGAAAAGAATAGACAATGTAAAAATATGTTTAATGATGCAATAAATTATTTAGAAATAAATTATAAAAATCTTCATAAAAATGAAAGTGATGTGATAAAAGAATTACAATTAAATGATAATTATTCTATATATTATTCAAAAAATTATCCTGGAGGAAATTTAATTATTGATATTTTTCTAACTGCAAATGATGGAATATGCGTATCTTCTGATGAAGGTATTTTTAGTCAAGATAATCATGAATTTAATAAATTGAAAGGAAGTCCTAATTGTACAACAGTAATAAGTGGTTACAAATATGATTTTAGATATAAATTAATTGATCAAAATGTAAATTATATTGAAACATTAAAAGATAATAATATAACAAAATATGATCATTTAAATATTAATCAAAATCAAACTTTAAAATTATATAGTATTCCTTATATAGGAATTAAAAGGGAATGTTATTCAATAGTTGAATTATCTGATTTTTATACAAATCAAATTATTTTAACTCAAATTGGTTGTATTATAAATTGTATATTATCTGGTGTAATTACATTAATTTTTACAATTTCTTGTATTTCATGTAAATTATCATTTTCAATTGATTGTTACATTCATTTGATTAGTTGTTTAATTTTTTTTATTTATCTTTTTTGTGAATATCGTATTTATGACAATACCATTTATTATTCTATTTTTCATTCTTTTACTTGCTTAAATGATTTTAGTTATAATAATTATTGGAAAATGTATTTACATATTTGGTTACCAAAAATATTTATTGGAGTTAATATTATTATCTATACTTTTATTTCCTTTAATAAAAAAACAATTTATGATGTTTTAAAATTTTATTAATATATAAATTATAAAAAATTAGTTATATTTTATTTTTTATTTAAATATTTTGATAATTAATTTCTTTTATATTTCATATTAAATATAATTGATTTAATTATTTAATAATTTCTTTTGACAATTTTAATAACAATTATCATTTTTTATTTTTAAATTTCAAATTTTTATATAAAAATATATTAAAATTGAATTAATTATACCATTATTTCTAAAATTAATATTAATATATAATCATAAATATTTAATGGATCGAAATATACCACTTATAAAAGTAATTTTAATTGGTAATAGTGGTGTAGGAAAAACAAGTATATTAAATAGATTTTTTAATCATTCATTTGAATCAAAAGAAAATGTAACATTAAATTCATCATTTCTACAAAAAACAATAATTAGTCAAAATAAAGTATATAAATTAGAATTTTGGGATACTGCAGGACAAGAAAAATTTAATTCTATTTTAAAAATATTTTATACAAATGCACAAATAATATTATTAGTATATGATATTACAAATAAAGAATCTTTTTTAAAAATTCAAGAATTTTGGTATAATGAAGTAATAAATAATGCAAAAAATGTCAAAGGTAAATAAATTTTAAAAAATTAATAGTTATTGGTTTAATTGGAAATAAAAATGATTTAATGGATAAATGTAAAATATCATTTGAAGAAGGATTTAATTATGCAAATGAAATAAATGCAATTTTTGGTGAAACATCAGCTAAAAATAATATTGGAATTGATAATATAATTAATGATATTATGTTTAGATTTAATTTTAGAAATGAAAATAATGAAAATTTTAAGATTAAGAAATGTAGTTCAAAAAAAAAAAAAAACAAAAGACGATTTTGTTAATATTTATATAGATAGATTCATTCTATAAAATTAGTAATAATTTTATTTTAATTAAAAGTTCTACTAAATTATATAAATTAATTATAAAAAATAAAATATTACATTAATAATAGTAAATTCTAAAAAAGAAAGTTAATAAAAAAAAAAAATTAAAAAAAAAAAAAATGGAAAAAAAAGATTTACCAAAACCAATACCAATACCCTTAAAAAAACTAATAGGAAAAATAATACCAAAATTATCTCCAAATCAAAAAAAAGGTGAAAATGGAATAATATGTACAATAGGAGGTTCTTTAGAATATACTGGTGCTCCATATTATTCAGCAATAACCTCATTAAAAATAGGATGTGATTTAAGTCATATATTTTGTCATACAGAATCTTCAATTCCAATTAAAAGTTATTCTCCAGAATTAATAGTTCATCCTGGATTTAATAATAAAGAAAATGAAATTTTACTTAATAAAAGTATAAGATGGTTTAAATCAATGGATTCTATTTTAATTGGTCCTGGTTTAGGAAGAGAAAATGATATTGAAAGTATTTTTACCTTATTTTCAAATAAAATTAATGAATTAAAAAATATTCCTTTAATTTATGATGCTGATGCTTTATTTTTTTATGGGAAAGTTTATAAAAATTTAAGTGTTAATAATAATTTAATTATAACACCAAATTTTAGTGAATTTAATAAATTATGTTTAAATTTAGGAGAAAAATTTTCTTTGGATTCTGAAAAAAAATTAAATGAAGAAATTGAGAAAATTTTATTATTTAAAGATGATATTTTATTCTTAGAAGAAATAAATGAATATTATGAAAAAATATTTAAAAATGAAATTGAATTATGCAAATTATTTAATAATTGTATTTTGGTAAAAAAAGGTAGAGTTGATATAATTACAAATGGTAAACAAATTTATTTAGTTAAAAATGAAGGTTCATTAAAAAGAACAGGAGGAATTGGTGATATTTTAGGAGGATGTATTAATTGTTATTGTGGGATGATTGGGAAAAAATATAAAATTGAAAATAAAGATTTAACTCAAAGTGATTTAATGGAATGTGCTGCTCTTGGATGTTATGTTTGTAAATTTGTTTCTAAAATTGCTTTTGATGATATGAAATATTCCTTAACTGCTCCTGATATTATTCATAAAATTGGAAGTTGTATTAATGATTTGTATTTAAAATGAAATAATTATTTTTTTTATTTATATTTTTTATTTAATGATTTTTTTTAATTTTAAGATAATTTAAATTATTTAATATATTTAATATTTATATATTTTATCTATTAAATGATTGGGTTTAATATTGGTTCTCAAACAACAAAATTTTCTTCTGGAAAATTAACTTCTCAAAAAGAAATATATTCAATTCAAGATTTTCAAATTAATCAAATATTAAATGATTTTAATTATAGAGTAATATCATCAATAATACAATTTAAAAATTCAGTTATTTTATATGGTGATTATGCAAAAACTAATAATAAAATTTATTGTTTAAGTACATTTGATAATTTATCTCGTTTAATTGGATTTATTTATAATATTAAAATCAATAAAAAAGAAATTAAATATTTTAATACAGATGAAAATTATGATAAAGAAAAATCATTCTTTTGTTTTACATTAAATAATAATGAATATGAATTTCCATGTGATTTTTGTGTTTGTTTTTTTTTAAGTAAAATATTTAATTCAATAAAAAAAAAAATAGGAACAACAATACAAAAATATATTTTTTCAATTCCAGATTATTATACATATTATCAAAAAGAATCATTAAAAAATATTTTAGATACTTTGAAATTGAAAGATTTTTCATTTATAAATGAGTCAACTGCAATGACAATGTATTATGGATTAGTAAATTATAAAGAATTAAATTACGATAAAAAATATATAATATTTATTGATATAGGACATTCAAAAACTTCATTTATTTTATCAGAATTTACAAAAAAAGAATTTATTGTAAAAAATGTTGTAAATATTCCTTTTTTAGGAGGAAGAGATTTTAATAAGAAAATATTTGATTTTTGTATAATGGAATTTAAAAAAAAAAATAAGAGAGAATTAAATTTAACACCAAAAAATAAAATAAAATTAATGGAAGAAATTGAAAAAGCAAGAAAAAATTTAACAATTAATACTGAAATTAAAATTAATGTAGAAGCAATTGAAGGAGAAATTGATTTTGTATATATTATGACAAGAAAAAAATTTGAAGAATTAGTAAGTGAAGAAATAAAAATATTTACAAATGAATTTAAATCATTTTATAATAATGTAAAAAAATTTGAAATATTTAAAATTGAAATTGGAGGTCAATTAATGAGAACACCAATTTTAGGAAATATCATTTTAAAAATTACTAATAAATCATTATCAAAAACTATTGCTTTAGATGAATGTCATAGTTTAGGTTCTTTATTTTATGGACTTTTTATTTTAGATAAAAAAAAATTTGAAGAATTAGAAAGTGTGAAATCTTATAATTTAAATTCTATTTATTATTCTATTAATAATTCTAATAAACAAATTTTAATTAAAAAAGGGGAAAATTATCCAAAAGAAGATTCAATTAATATTAATAATTATATAAAAGAAAATTATGTTATTACTTTTAATATTTTTTATGAACAAAAAGAATATGATGAATTAGGTATTGATAATAATAAAAATCTTTATAAATATGAAATTGATTTAAGACATTTAACAATTTTGAAAGATAAAATTATTTATTTAGATTATATAATTAATGAATCTAAAGAAATAATATTAAGGTTAAGTGAATCCAATTTTAAAGATTTAGGGTTAAAAATAAAAAAAAAAAATATATTTTCAAATAAAGGGATTGTGAAATTATATTCTGGATTAGAAGAACATTTTAAAGAACTTGATACAGAATATTAAAAATAGCTCATTTAATATAATAAAATATATATATAATTTGTAAATAATTTAATTATATATTTTAAATTAAATTTTTTTTCATTTTTCTTTAAATAAAGGCTTTATACAATTAAATTGTGTTTTATAAAATTTTGTAGAATTAATATTATTTTCATTATCTTTTTCCTTAGTATCAATAAATTTGATTTGATATAACTTTTTATAATCATTCTCCTCAGAAAATCTTTTATATATATCCTTTATTTCATATTGTTTATTTTTATTTCTATATTCTTTTGGAAAATATTTGTTTGATCTTGAAATAATTTCATCTTTTATTTTCTCTTTAGTAAATATTGTTAATTTTTCTGGTGTTTGTTTATTATTTGTATTATGTGTTGTGTTAAATGAATAATTTCTAATATTATTGTTACATTTATCATAAGCATTATTTATCATTAATTCTATTTTATCCCTTTGATTTTTATTTTCTAATGACTCTTTCTCTTTTATTAATTTTGATACATATTTATTTTTATTATTAAATAATTTTTTTCTTATTGCACTTTGATTTTGATTTTGTTTATCTTGTACTATTTTTACTTGTGGTTCTATATATCCATTTTGATTATTATCATATATTATGTTCATAGTTACTGAATATGGATATGTAAATCTATTTTTTCCATCTACAATAGAATACATTTTTTTATTATTAAGAATTAAAATATATTAATATTATTTACTTTTTACTAATTTTTTTATTTATTATATTTTTTTTAAAAATATACTAAACCATTTGTAATAGTAGTAATTTATAAATTAAATTGCAATTGTATTTATTATTATTACTTTTATATTAACTATTTGATTGATAGTAAAAGACAAAATAGCGTTAGAATTATATAATTACTTATTAATTTTTAATTGTATTATAATATAATTTTATGATTTAATCTATTTATTTAAAATTAAAAATAAAAAATTAATAATAATAATATTTATATTTTAAATTATAATTAATAATAAAAGATGTTTAATTAGCATTCTTGAATTTTATAGCAAAAATTTTTCTTTTATTTGATTAATAATTGGAGCTTTTAATTGACTGAAAGATTTTCATGTTGACACCCAATAATATCTTCCTTCTTTTTAATTCAATTTTTAATTAATTATTTTACATTTTCAATATTTTCAATTTCTTTTAATTTTAATTTTGATTTATATTTTGTATAAAAAATCATATATTTCTTCATATTATATTTGAAATTTTTAATAAATCTTTATTATTTTTAATATATTAAAATTAAATAAAAGAAAACTCAAATTTTTATAATGGTTTTGAAAAAACAATAATTTCTTGAAAAATAAAATAAATATAATTAATGTTAATCTATTTATATTTTATTTAAATTAAAAATTTACTTATTGTATAAAAACAAGATAAATCAAGTGATAACCCTAAAAACCTTAGACAGGAAATTATAAATGAATATAAAAATTCAATAATAACTGCAAAAATAATAGTAAAAATATATGAATAAAACAAAGCCTTAACAGTTTTTATATACATTGAACAAAATGCTGTACAAAAATACCAAAACACAAACATACAAATAAAATCTATAATTATAAATATAATAATTTTAATTTTATAACAAAATATTATCCTTTTAATTTTTTTTAAAAATTTATTTTGATTTTTACTTTGTCTAATACAAACAACAAATTGTTTTTTAATAGAAATTAAAAATAATAATAAAATTCCAAAAAATGAACCAACAAGAGAACTATAAATTGAAACTTGAATTTCTTTTTTAGTAAAATAATTAAAATCAACTTTTTTTTCTTCATAAAATCTTAATTGAACATATAATTTTTTAAAGAAAATAGCATCAAAAAACAAAAAAGAAGAAATTATAAAAATAAACCACATTAATTTAATTGAAAAAGGTTCAAAAACATTTAAATTACAAAAAGGAAATAAAAAAAATATTTTCTTTTTCATAATTCTCAAAAGAAAAGATAAAAAATCTCTTTCATCAAATTTAACAGCATCTGAATAATTTAATTCATCCATTTCATCTTCATTAAATCCTTTAACTTCATCATCTTTTTCTTCATCATATTTAAAATTAGGCATAAATTTTTCAATTGTTCTATTATATCCATCTGAACTATTATTAGTTTTAAATATTGTAATTTTATTTGATTTAAAATTTTTAAAATTTTCATTATTTGAATTTCCTGAAGTTGTATTATTTATTTGAATTATTTGTGTATTTATTACTTTATCTTCTTCTTTTTTTGAATCATTTAAATATTTTATACTATTTTGTTGAGAAATATCATTTAAATAATTATTAATGTTTCTTTTTGGAGGATTATTTTTATATGAAAATTGATTTAAAAATGAATATAATGGTGTTAATCTATTTATAAATGCATAACTACAAATTAAAGGAATTTGTAAACATCCTAAAATTAATATCATTAAACTTCCTCCATTCTTTTTTATATTATTTAAAGAAAAAACAAGATTAGTACATTTAAATAAATCAAAAGTACTATTAGAAATACTACTAATAAAATTAGCATTATTTTCTTCAGGATTACTTAATTCTTCAATTTCTTCTAATGTTGGAAGCGATTCTTCACAATGACATAATAAAGTATTTTGAGTATAATTTATTCCTTTATAAGCACAACCTTTTTCACAAAGAGGAATTTTTTGAAAATAAAATAATCTTCTTTCACTTAATGTAATATCTTTTCCATTATCATCAAAATGATAACAATTATCATTAAAAAAATCATCAGATGAATTAAAAATATCAACTTTTAATTTATCATATAATTTTCTTGATAATATAAAATTTCCACTTTTTTCATTTAAAGAATAATATACAATATCACCTTTACAATAAGATAAATTTAATTTTTCTTTTGTAAAAGCATTATATGCATTATAATGAATTTGATTAATTGATATTGTTCTATTAATATCAAATTTAACAAATAATATTCCATTATCAGGTAAAGAATATTTTTCTTTTAATATTTGTTTACATTTTGTTGTATTTACAAATGAAATATTATATAATAAAGATGATTCCCATTCACAAATATCATCTTTCCATATTTGCATTGTCATATTATGAGAAGGGAGAATATCAACATTTTTCATTAATGATTTATCATATTGATAAATATATTGTTCAATCCATTCATATGCAAATAATTTTAATTTACTTATTATTGTACTATGACGTGAAGGATATAATTTAATATTACAACCATTTTCAGTATAAGTTTTTAAAATACATTTTTTCCCACTTGAATCAATTTCATAACCTTTTGGACATTGAAATCTACAGTAAATATCATATATTAAATAGGCTTTATTTTTTTTACAAAAAACACAATTATCATCATCACATTTATTAACACATTGCTTATCACCTAAATATGTTCTTTCACAATCTTCAATTTCATTACAATCATCAATACATTTATATTCATTATCATCATTAATATACCAATATTTAGTATTACATTTTTCTACACATTTATTTTCAATTAATGGATGAAAAATATAACCTTCTGAACATTTTGTACAAAATGTTGATGAATGTTCACATGAATAACAAGAAATATCACAATCTTTTAAAGTGTTATAATTTGTATTATCAATATATGTTCCAATTGGTTTATAATTCATACAATAATCACTTTGGTATAATTCATTATTTCCTATATATTTATATTTTGAAATACTATTTCCATATGTTTCATCTTTACAATTTACACACCATTTATTTGTAGAATCTATTTCTTTTATTCCTAAATAATTTGGACATGATTCTATACAATTTGTACTTGGAAGAATATCATGATAATATTCACTTTTACAAATATCACAATACATAATATCATCATTTCCTAAATTAGAACATTTCTCACATTTTATATAACAATTTACCCATTTCCAATCATTTTCATTATCAGAAGATTCATTATCTAAATAATAATTTATTTTTATATCATCATCATCATAAATTTCAGGTTCATTTTTAAAACAATTATTAGTACCAATTAAAAAATAATATTTTTCACTACCTAATTGATCACATTTTTCACAATAATAATTAGCCAATCTCAAATCAACATTTAAATCAATATGATCAATTCCTTTAGTACAAGTTAAACAACCTTCTTTACAAGGTTCATAAGCATTAATTGAACTATCAAAAACATATCTAATAGGATCAAGTAAACAATTTGAAGGATCATTTGTAGTTTTATAATATTGATTATCATTATCACATTCAATACAATTAGTACTTAATGAATTTGAAGGACCTTCACACTTTTTACATGCAATATTACATTTTTTATATATTTTTCCATTCATCATATTTTCATCTATTTCAAGATAATATCCATCTAATCCTTCTGGATAACAATTTCCAGTTATAGATTTATTTAAACTATCCAATTCATCATATTTAAAATAATAATTTTCCTTACAAGAAATACAATTTTGATTTACACCACTTGGTCCATTTTTACATGTTTTACAATTTGTATGACAAGGTTGAAATATTTTATGTTCATCAACATAATAACCTTCATAATTATCAACATTTTCACAATTTATAGTATGATCATAATTTTCGTTACTTTGATAATAATTCATATCATTATCACAAATTATGCATTGATGATTTTCAGGATCATTACTTTTTGATTTACAAGTAAAACATCCTTCATAGCAATCAGAAACTTGAAAAATAAGCCAACAATATCTTCCATAAAAATCACCTCTAACAGGTTGAAATTTAATTTGAAAAATTCCATAATCATATCCAGAAAAATATTGAAATTCAGTCTCTTTTGAATATTTAGATTCTCTTGGTATAATTGAATTATCTTGACCTGAAAGTCTTATTTCTCCTGTACTATATTCTTCAGGGAAATAAATAGTAATTTCATTATCATAATAATTTTTATTTAATTTTTCTTCTCCTGAACCTTTAACAACATTATTTGTAAGGTTGAATGGTTGTGTATGTGAATTAATATATATTAATCCAAGTTGTCTATTTGTACATGCAGGATATCCTAAAATTTCAAAAACATTATCATAAGTTTCATCATGTTTAATATGATAGAAAATTGACATGTAATTTAATCCAAATCTTGAAAAAAAAGGATAATTTGTATAATAATGTTGTGTACTAAAAGTTAATAATTTATAATCATCTATATCATCATTTAAATACACTATTCCAACATGAATATTTTCATGAGAAGCTTCATTGTCAATTACATCACCATTTCCATCATAAATTGGTGAATAGTTAATACATGTATAAACAAATGTTCTACTATCCCATTTTGCACTATCAACTTTATTTGTATTTAAAATACAATTATTTTCTAAAACTATTTTATTATGAAAAATTACTTCAATATTATAATCATTTTCATGTACTTTTACAATTGAAAATTTCATAGTTGTATTATCTTGATATGTGACAGCTGCATAAATATCATCTAATTTAATTATTTTATCAAAAGGACATGATGTAGTTTGTAAAAGATGATGACTTTGTTGTTTATTTAAATTCTTATCAAAAATTGATATTTCTTCATTACATAATTGAGTAATGTAAAGACAGAGAATTTTATAATCAACATTTTCTCCCATTTCAACACAAGAAATATATCTATATTATCACTTTGAATTTCCCAAATATTACCAATAGTTTTAAAAATATTAGTAGTATAATCCAAATAATATTTTTGAACTTTAATTTTATTACAACCAAGTGTTGATGGTACACAAGATTGAATTTCTGAACAATAACTAATAATCATATTATTTTCATGAGTAACAAAAATATCAATTTTATAAGAAATAACATGTGTATTTGTAAAAGTTGTTTTTTTAATAATTTTAGTTTCATTAAATAAAATTAAATTTAAATCACCTTCTCCAGAAGCAGCTATAAAAAGATTATTTTCTAATTGTCTAATACACACATTAACAGAATATTCAAATTCTAAATCTGTATTTTCACTTTCTTCAATTAATTCACCTTTTGTATTATATTTTGAAAGAAAAGCGTTTGAACTTGTTAAAAGTGTTGATGGATATTTTGTTCCTGAAAATGCTATTACTTCATTTGTATCGCTTTTTAAAAGAGGTCTTGGGAATGTTTTACTTGTATGATATATTATATAGGGTTTTGCAATTATTGTACTTGCTGAAGTGTCATCTGATGATATTATTTGTTTGAGGATTGATATGTATGTTAAGATTTGGAATAGAATTTTTTTCATTTTTTTTTTTATTTTAAGAAAACTTGTGTTTATTTTAATTTTATATTATATTTTTAAAAAATTTTTTTTTAATTGTACGAACATTTAATTGTATTTATACTTATATAAATTGAATTATATTTTAAAATAACTAATTTGTTATATATTAAATTTTTTTATAATAGTATAAATATTAATATTAAATTAATTAAATGATGTTTTTAATATTGTTAAAATTATTGATTTAAATTTATATAAATATCATTATTTTGAACTTAATATATTTGATTTGAAATATTAAATATATTAATTTGTTTGTTTAATAATGGAAGAAAATAAATTATTTTTTCCAAAAAAAAATTCAAATAACAAATTTTCTGAATCTGAAAATAAATTAGAAAAACAATATAACATAATAAAAGAAGATAATAAAAATAATGACGAAAAAAATTATGTTTTTGTTATATTTAAGGGAAAAACTTTAAAAATAGAAAAAAAGCCAAGAAATAATAAAAAATTGATAACAACATTAACTCAAAATAGATTATCCATTTCTTTAAATTCAAAAAATAATAGAGAGAATAAAGATATAATTGATAGAGAAAAACAATTAACTAATTCTGATAGAAAAAAAGTAGTTATGAAATATAAAACTTTATTAAAAAATATAAATTTTTCCCCTACACAAAAATTATATCAAAAAGATAAAAGAAAGATAATTTTTGAAGAAAAAATGAAAATAAAGAAAAAAAATAAAGAAAAAAAAGATTTAATTTCTAAAAAAGATAATTTAAATAAAATATTTAAAATAAATGAAAATAATGATAAAAAAGGAATTCAATTAAATCAGATTAGTCTTAATGAAATATCAAATAATATAAAAGAAGAAGATAAAAATAATTATATTAAAAAAACAATTGAAGAATATGATGAAATTAATATAAAAATAAAAAACAATAGTCAAAATAAAAAAAAATCAAATTCAGCTTATAAAACTTTAAGTCAGGAAAGAGATAAATATAAAAGATTAAGATTAAAAAATAAAATTTATGAAGAAGAAAAGAATTCTCTGCTTTTAGTTAATATTAATCAAAAATTAAATAAATTTTTATTTGAGTTTAATAAAGAAAATGAAAAAAAAACAAAAGAAAAAAATTTTAACATAAATTCAAAAACTTTATATTATTATAATATACAAGGAAAAAATTTATTAAATCGAATTAGGAATTTAAAAAAGTTTTCTCAAAAATAAATTGTAATTTATAAATATAATTGAATTATTTTATAAAGGTTTAAATTCTTTGATTATATTTGAAATTTAAACTAATTATTTAAAAAATAAATCATTCTTTATTATTTAAAAGAGTTGATAGAATTAAAATATAAAAATTTAATATAAATAATTATATCTAAAATTTATTAAACATAAAATTTTGATTTTAATATTTATTAAATATCTTTCAAAAATATTGGAAAAATTAAAGTAACAATATTAATTTATTCTTCAAAAAATCAACTATTAAAAAAATTATTAAACACAAAAAAAATAAATTCTAAAACCTATTTCTTTTATTATCAGAACAAGAATTTTGCTCATAATATCTATAATCTATCATTAAAACTGCAGAAATTAAATTCAACTTATCATAAATTGTAGCTTGAACAGGAAATGTAATAACAAAAGTATTAGCATCAGTAAAAGTTTCTTGAATACATTTTTCTTTTTTTCTAATAATACCAACAGGATGTTCTAAATCATTATTTTTATAAATATTCCCAAAAACTTCAGAACATTTTCCATAACAATTATCTCTACAACAAAATCCACATTGACAACAAGGAATTTCTAAACAGTATTTTTTATTATTATTCTCATCATAAATTTGAAAAAATGGACTACATAATCTAAAAGGTTCTTTTACTTTACCAAATTTTTGTCCATTTGATAATTTACCTGTCATGAAAGGTCTATTACAACAACAACAAGTACATTTAAATGGTCTTTCTAAAATTGCAAATATTTGTTGATTAGGTAATGTTAATTTTAAATTAAATTCTCTACAATCACTAGGACAACAATTTCTCATACACCAATCTGATTGTTCTTTACATTTAAATAAATATAAACTTTGATCATTTATTTTTGCAAATACATCATAACGATTTTTAGTCTCACAACCAGAAATAACTTCTAACCATTCAATTTGTTGTTTTATTTTAACTATTGGGCAAGTTTCTAAAATTTTTATTGGATCATATATTGGCATCATCATATTTGGTATCATTCCAGGCATCATTCCTCCCATCATACCTTGTTGCATCATACCTTGTTGCATCATACCTTGTTGCATCATTCCTTGTTGTTGAATCATTCCTGGCTGCATCATACTTATTCCATACATTTGTTGTTGGTATGCAATATCATTTTTTTCATTATCTAGTTTTTGATTAGTGTAGGGTTGGTCTTTTATATTTATTGAGGAAATCTCACTTGAAACATTACGCTTGTCTGAACGGGCTGTTCCTGATATCTTTTCTATTGTTTTTTATATATTTTTTTACCATATGATTCATATTTTTGTCTTTTCATTTTTTTTAATTATTTATTTTTTTTATTTTTATTTAATTTATAAAAAACAATTATATTTCTAAAAAAATGGCTTTGAATTAATAAAAATCCAAAAAAAATGATTCATTTAAAATTAATATTATTTTAAATAATTTTAATCAATAAAATTTAATTTATCTATACTCATCAAATAATATTAAAAAGTTAAATATAATTATAATATCAAATATAAATTTAAACTGGGGATTGGGGATTGGGGATTGGGGATTGGGGATTGGGGATTGGGGATTGGGGATTG
>JAJMZS010000456.1:0-35805 GCA_023807205.1 Isotricha prostoma | reverse complement strand
AATCCCCAATCCCCAATCCCCAATCCCCAATCCCCAATCCCCATATATATAGTTTTAAATAATATAATTATTAATATATTTTTAAAATAATTTATTGATTAAATATTTTTTGATTTTGATTAAAATTTAGGAATATAATAAATAATATTTTTAATTAAAAAATATGTTTTCTGGAAAATGAATATTTTAATTTTAATATTATGAAAAATCTGGAAATATTTTTTTAAATGAAAAAAACAACTATTTTTAAAATAAAAATATTACCTTAAAAAAATTTATAATTGAAAAATAAAAATAATTTTGTATTATATTAATTTATATATTATATTTAAATTAAAATAATAATTTATTTTAGACTATCTTTATAATCCAAAATTGTTTTTCCACATTTAGAAAGAATTTTTCTAACATCATTATCATAATCAATATATAAGACATTAATTTTTTGTTCCAAACTCAATTCACCATTCATATTTTTTTTATCTTCTTCAATAATTTTTAAATAGTCAAAATCTGGATCATCAAAAAAAAAAATAAATGGACCATATTTTTTATCTTTAAACAAAGAATCAACTTGATATTCATTTCTAAGTAAATTTTTTAAAGATTCTCTTTTTTCTTTTTCAAAAACAGGAAGTAAATTATGGCTGCATAAACTAAATTTAATAATTTCTAAAGCTCTTTCAATTAAATTTTTTTGTAATTTTAAACTTTTAGCAATTTCTATTAATTTTACTTTAGAAAAAGTAAACTTATCATAAATTTCTTTAGTTTTAATTTCTTTATCATCACCTAATAATTTTAAAATATTATCAAGAATTTTTTCTTTTAATAATATTTTAATAATAGTATAATCTCTCATTAAAATAAATTCAATATCGGGATCTTCAGTTGTAATTTCAATACATTCATTATCATTTTTATTAAAGTAATTATAAATATTTTCAAGTAAAAAAGTACCATATCCTTTTCTTTGATAAGGAATTAAAATTAAAAATTGACTTATCATTGAGCAATATTTATATAATTCTAAATGGAAATTTCTAAAAGAAGAAAAACCAATTGTAAACCAATTTTTATTATTATTTTTTTTCCTATTAATAATAACAAAATAACCCCAGAAATTTGATTCAATTGGAATAAAACTTGCAGCATCAATAAAGAAAGTACATAATGTTTGAAATTGATAATTTTCTTTTTTAAAATCGTCATTTAATATATCAATATAATAAATTTCTTTTTCTTCTTCTTTAAATATTAATTTTCCTTTTATTTCTTCTTTTTCATTTTCTCCTTTTAATATTTGAAGAAATTTATTATCATCTGTTAAATAAGAATCTTTATAATGTTTTTGTAAAATTTCTTCTAAATTATCTTTAAATCTTAATACTTTATCATATATTATTTTAATATGTGGAGTGAAAAATTTTGGAGTTAAACTTATTAAAATTTTTAATCCTTTATATCCACTTATTTTTTCATTTGGAAATAATTGTAATGAATATTTTGGTTGAAATGTATTTTCTAAATTTAATTTGTGAAAATTATCAAATTCTTCTTTTGAATGAATTATTTTAAAATATATTGAATTATTTGATGATATTGAACATGTTAATGGTTCTGTATTTATTTCTTCAAGTTCTATATTTTTGTTTGTTTTCTTCTCAGAACTATGTTGTTTTATTGGAGATTTTCTTTTTAAATTGTTGTCTTTTTCAGCGCTCATTTTTTTATATAAATTTATATTTTTTTAAAATTATTTAATTATTAATAATATAATAATATTGAGTAATTTTTGAAAAATATTCTAAATTAAAATTGTATATAAAAAATTTAATAAAAAAATGGAAGAAAAACAAAAAAAAATAAATGAAAAAAAAAATGAAAATTTAAATCAAAAATCACAATTTACAGAAGAAAATGCAATAATAAAATTAGGAAATTACACATTGAACAAAATTCCAATTGGAAGAGGTAATTTTGGAAAAGTATATTTAGCAATAGATGAAAAAAAAAAATTTTATGCAGCAAAAAGTATAGATAACTTAAAATTAAAAAATCCAAAAACAAAAGAAAAATTTATAAGAGAAATACGCTTAACTTATAAATTAAAAAATAAAAATATAATAAAATTACATGATATAATAAAGACAAAATCAAATATTTATCTTTTTTTAGAATATTGTGATGGAGAAACTTTAGATTCTTTTTTAAAGAACTATAAAAAATTATTCAATCATTTAATTCCAATGGAATTAATTCAATTTTTTGCAAAGCAAATAATAGAAGGAATGTATTATATGTATAAAAAAAAATGTGTTCATCGAGATTTAAAATTAGAAAATATAATGTTATCTCAAAATTTAACAAATGAAAATGGCAAAAATACATTGGATTCTTTATTTAACCAAAGTGGAACAAAAATTATAAATAATCTCCCAATTGGAGTTTCAATATTTACATTTAATTGTTTTCATCAACCAATAGAAATACCAAATTATTATGATGAAAAAATAAGAAAAAATGAAAAATTATTCATTGAAAAAGTAAAAAATTACATAATTAAAATAATAGATTTAGGATTTACAAGAGAAATAGAAGAAGAAGAAGAAGAAGAAAAAAATTTGAAATCTTTTTGTGGTTCACCTCTTGAAATGGCTCCTGAAATATGGGATTTAAAATATAATAAAGGAGATAAAAGTTATAATTATGATTATAAAGTTGATTTATGGTCTATTGGAATTGTTTTATATAAATTAGCTTTTGATTCTTTTCCTTTTATTGGAAATGAATTTAAAACTTTATATTATAATATTTTAAAAGGAGATTATCATATTCCTCCTTATGATTATATTTCTATTGAATTTATTGATTTAATTAATGGATTATTAAAAATAAATCCTAATGCAAGATATAATTGGGATGATTTAATTAATCATCCTTTTATTACCAAAAATATTAATGAATTTACTTTTTATGAATTTAGATATAGTAATCCTTTAGATCTAAATTGTAATGATTATCAAAGGAAATTTTTAAATATAAATAAATTTACTAATGAGAATTCTGCTATTAAAAATGAAATTAGTGATAATAATAATAATAATGAAAATGAAAATGATAATAAGTTTATTGAAAAATTATTTGTTGATGATAAATGTACTATTATTGAATATTCTACTATTTGTGAAGAAATGAATGATGGTTGGGTTTATACAAGATTAAATAATTATTTAGAAGATTATTAAGAGAAAAGAAGAAAAATTTAAAAAAATTTTTTATTTTTATTAAAAATATTAATTTTGAAAAAGAAATATAAAAATAATAAAAGAATTGATTTAATTTGAGAAATCGTTTCATAAAATTTAAAAGAAAAAAAATAATAAATCAAATTATAAATATAAAAAATATTTTATAATATAAATTAATGAAATTTTAAATAAAAAAACAAAATATAGATAAACATTTTGATATTAAAGAAGAAAAAATTATTTTTTGAAAAGTAAAAAAAATGTAAAGGATAAATTAAATTTAAATTATAATAATTTGAAAAATAAATATAAAATTTCTATTTTGAAGTCATACATTATAAATATTTCATTTCTATTATTTAATTTTTTATAATAATTGATTAAATGTTGAAAAAAAATAATATATTTTTTAATTATAATAAATTATTTTAAAAGAATAATTTTTTTTTATATAATAATTAATTTTATTTTTTATATTTTATATTAATTGTTATTATATGTATTTTTTTATTTATTTCAATTTTTTATAACTCAAATAAAAATGAATAATGAAATATTTGTAAATCAAAATTCAATAAAATCCAATTCAATAGAAATTAAACAAATAAATTCAATAATAAAAAGTGATATTCCATTAAATACATTATATAAAATTTTAGTTAATAATCCAGCATTAGTAAATTCAATAGATAAAAACGGAGAAACAATTTTATCAAATGCAATAAGGAAAAATAAAGAAGATATTTTTAAATTAATAATGACATCTCCAATATTAGAAACAGAATATTTTGATAGAAGTGGAAATTCTTATTTAAGTATTGCAGTATTATATGAAAGAGAAAAAATGATTTTTCCTCTTATTGAAAAAGGAATTCCAATTAATATGATTAATAATGATGGAAATTCTGCTCTTCATATTGCATATATGATTAATAATAAAAAAATAATACAAAAATTAATTAAGAGTAAAATTGATATTAATATTAAGAATAATCAAGGAAAAATTGCAAAAGATTTTTTAGAAAATTATGCTGATTTAAAGGAAAATGATATTATTAATAATGATAAAAATGATAATAATAATTTTAATAATAATATTAATGAACATAATAATTTAAATTTAAGTTTAGCAAATATCGGTTTAAATTTATTAAAAAGTCAAAGAAATAAAAGGGAAAAAAGAAAAAAAATTATTCAAATGGAAGAAACTGCAGCTAATAGTATTCAAAAGACTACATCAATGTATTATAATAATACTCAAGAAGTTGAATCAATTGTTAAAGATAATTCTGTTGTTAATGATGATATTTTTGATATGAGTAGTCTTGAAATTATTAAAAAGAAAAATAATGATAAAGTTGTAATTGATAATATAAATATTAATAATGAAAATGAAGATAAAAATATAAATGATGATGATAATTTTGATTATATTAATTATAATAGTAATATAAATAATAATTATATGTTTGATGATGATGATATTATTAATATTCAATCAAATGACCTTAATAAAAATAAAAAAAGAAGTAAATCTCAATTTAATATCTTCAGAAAAGTAAATGAATTATATGATATAAAAAAGTGTATAGATAAAGAAGAAAATGAAAAAGAAAATGAATTTGAAAAACAAAATGAATTAGAAAATGAAAATCAAAATGACAATCAAAATCAAATTGAACAAAATAATATAATAGCAATAAATGAATTTGAATTTATTGAGGAGAATCCAATAGTTAGAAAAAGTAAAACAAATATAAATAAAAATCCAATAAATTATTCAAATGATAATATAAATATAATAGATTCAGATAATGAAATAGATAAAAAAGATTTATTTTCTCATATGAAAACAAATGATAGTATAAAAGCAAATTTTAGTATTGAAGAACTTTTAAAAGATAAAGAACAAAAAAATGCAAATTTTAAAAATGCTTTAAATACATTACAAATAAATAGAATGAACAGTAATAAAAAATTAAATAATGATAATATAAATGAAAATAAAAAAGAAAAAAATAATTTATTACTTTTTCTTTCAAATATTGGATTAGAAAAATATTATTCAAATTTTAATAATAACGGTTTTGATGATATTCAATTAATAATAGCTCAAACTAAAAAAGGATTAGGAATAAGTGATAAAAATTTAAAACAAATAGGAATTAAATTACCAGGTGATAGGGCAAGAATATTAATAAAAATACAAGAACTTGCAAAAAATTTCCAATTTAATTTACCAAAAGGAGTTTTTTATATAATTAAAGAAATAAATAATAACAAAATAAAAGAAGATAAATATATTTTACAATTAAAAAATTGGTTAAAGGGAATAAAATTAGAAAATTATTTAGAAAATTTTATTAATGCAGGATATTATAGTACAGATTTACTTTTAATTCAAATGGAATCTAAACAACCATTAAATAATGAAACAATAGAAAAAGAATTCTTTATTGAGAAAGTTGGTCATATTGAGAGAATAATGAATAAATTAAAAGAAGATAGTAAATCTTTAATAAATAAATTAAAAACTACTATGCTTATTTATGAAAATGGAAATGATAAAAATTGTGAATGTTTTATATTTTAACAATTAATAATTATTTTATTTTAATTTTAATTTTTATATAGTAATAAAATATAATCATTTTTATTTTTTTGATAAATAAAAAAATGAAAAAAAAAATAATTCATAATAAATTAATTAAAATATATTAAATATTATTAACCCTCATATTACCTATATTGATTAATTAAAATATATCTTAATAAAATAAATTAATTTTTTATTCCCCCTTTTTTTTATTATATGAACTTCATGAAAGATTTCAAACAAGTCTCTTCATTAATATTTTCATCATAATCAAACAAAATATTATTCTCTTTTTCAATTTGTTGTTTTTTTTCTTCTTGTTTTTTTTTTGAATTTATTTTTTTATTTAATTTTTCTTTAACATGAATAAAATGATTTGATGCTTTATATAATTGTAAACGCATTTCTTCTTCATCTTGTTTTAGATAAAGAGATTTAAAATTTTCAGTTTTATCAGTTAATCCATAATCATTTTTAATTTTTTCTACTCTAATTGGATTGTTTTCTAAATAAAACAATTTATAAAAATCAAGCAATTTTATATTAATAAATTCTTGATCTAGATATTGTTTTATTATTTGAAAATTAACTGAATTTTGATCTGTTTCTTTTTTATATTTGTCTGAAATTTCTAAATTGCAAAATTCTTCTATTGTCATATTCATTAGATTAAAAAGTGAATCTCTAAAAATTTTTTGTTTAATCCTATATTTAATTCTTCTTAATTTCCTTTTTTGATAAGCGAAAATTTTTTTAATATAATCATTTATAAAATTGATAATATAATTACAAAAATGTGAAAATAATTTTATTTTTACATTATCTAAACTGAATTTTGTATGTGGATTCCTTCTATGTCCTTTTTGATATTTTTCATTTTTCTTCTCTTTTCCATATCTTTTCATTTGTAATAATTTTTCAATTTTTCCTTCTTTTGAAGTATTATTTAAATCACATTCATGTGTCGATGGAATTTGTTCACTTATTGTAGAATTTAAATCTTGTTCTTCTGTTGACTCATTTTTCATTATTATAAAAAGATTTTTTTGAAATCCAATTTATTATATTTGAGAATAATATTTATTTTTTTATAATTTTTATTTAATAGGGTTTTAAATCATTTTTTTTTTATTTGAGTAATAAAAACATTTTTTAACTTAATAAAAAATTAAAATTAGGTAAAATCTTTATAACAACTAAATATTCATTTCCTATTTGTTTATAATGTGATAGTATTGAAGTATTAATAAAAAACATGGAAAAATAATTATTTATTTAAATAATTTAAAAAAAAAATTAATAATTTTTCAAAATTACAATTAAAATTTCATAATATTGAATAAAATATACATATAAAATATTTTCAATTACAATTAATGAAAAAACAAAATAAAATAATACAAAATTTTATTTTTCCCTAAAAATCATTTATTATCTTTAACTATTAACTTTATAGTAGAATCATTATTAATATTATAATTCCAAATTTCTTTATTATCATCTAATTCCTTTTCCTGATAAAATAAAGAAATACAATTATCTTCAACTTTTTTAAATTCATCCATATTTAAAATTTCAGCTTTAACATCTAAAATAGTGTCAACATTTGACATTTTAATAGAAAAATTTTTTTTTAAATAAGAAACATTAACATCAATATCATCTTGAGATGGTCTATCATGATCAGATTGAATAGCTAAATTATATTCAGATGGATTCTGTATACAATAATTAGGTATTTCATAAACATTTTTATTTATATCAATACAAATATTTATAGAATCATATAATGGAATTACTTCTAAAGAATCTAATTTTTCTTTTATTTCTTCATCTGTTATTGATTCATCATCACATATATTTCTTAATTCATTCCATATTTTTATATCTCCTTCTTTTTGGCTTTCCCAAAATTTTTCTCTTTCATCTTTTATTTCAAATAAACTTTTTGTACTAATATAACCTTTTATTTTTTTTAATCCTTCTCCTACTTCTTCTTCTAATTCTGGATAATTAAATAAATAATCGTATTTATGTTTTAATTTTTCTTCTATTTCATTTATATTTAAGTTGTTTTTTAATTTCTGTATTTTTGATAATTTTTCATGACAAAATTTATTCTTTAATTCTTCTTTAAATGTTGGATTTTCAGATGTTGAATTGTCTATTAGATTTTTCGAATCAGAAATTATATTATTATTATTATTTACTTTTATTTCTGAATAATTTATTTTTTGAGGTGTACAAACACATCCCATTTATTTATTCTTTAATCCAATTTTATTGAATAAATTTATTATAATAATATAAAAGTATATATATAACATTAAAATATTAAAAAATATTTTAAAAAATTTCATTAAATAATTAAATATATGTTATTTTTTTAAAAACAAATGAATTATATTTTTTAAATTACTCATCTTTAATTTTACCATATTCAAATTTAATTTTATCTTTTTCAAATAGATAAATAGCAAAAATATTAATAGCAATCAAAATCCCATAACAAAAGAGAGAAACACCTAATTTTTGATAGTTAAAATATCCTCTAACAATAAATCCTAAAACAACACAAGTAACAGTAACAACAATACTCATAAAACTTAAATATAATTCCTTAATAAAATAACCAATATTAAAAATAGAATTTTTATCTTTTTCTTTATCATCTCCTTTAAAAATAATATATAAATTTCCAAAAATTCTAATAAACATACATAAAGAATTAGCAATAATTAAACCAGAAATATCAATTCTTGAAAAAACTGCCATAAATAAAACAAGTAAAACTGAATTAATAATCATAAGAAAATTATATGAATTCATTTGTTGAGTATTATTAGTTGCATTTGCATAAGCTTCAACAATTCCATTAATAGAAAAAATTGCTATATAAATTGCTTGAAATCTTCCTATTCTTTCTGTTGAAGGAGTTGACCATTTTGAAGAATAAACATATTCTACAAATTCTCTTCCTGCTAAAAAATAATATGATATTAATATTGTTCCAAAAATTAATAATATTTTAATGAATATTTTTAATATTGTACTTAGTAAATTTTTATTGTTTGTATTTGGATTTTTTGATTTGTAATTTTTTACTTTGTTTATTAAATTATAAAATGTGTCATTTATTGGTTCTAATAAAAATCTAGTAAAAAATGAGAAATTTTCAATAACAAAAGAATATTCTCCTTTTTCTTCATCACTTTGATGTAAAACAAAACTTAAAATAGTCTTTTCACAATGTTGTAAAATCATTTTTAAAGAAGTAACTTTAACAAAAGAAAATAAAATATCTTTAGCAGGACCTAATTCAATTCCATCAATTTTATCATTAAATAGCAAAGCTTTTAAATTAGGTAAAAATAATTTTCCTAAATTAATTTTATATTTAAAAATCCCTAAAGAATATAAATAACTAGAATATAAACCAGATCCAATAACACGACTTAAAGTAAATGACCACATATCTAAATTTAAACCACCTGCTAAAATCATATTAGAAATAACTCTTCCAAAATTTCCAATTGTAATTGCAAGTTGTTTATTTTCTAAATGTAAATTCATATAAATTATTATTGGTTCTGCTCCTAATTCGAAAAAACCACTTATTATATATATTAATAATTGAGTTTTATTTTTTGTTAATTTTTCACCTCCAAAATATAAAAATGCGAAAAATAAAAAAAATGCAAAAATTCCCATTCCTATTATAACTAAGGAATATAATGTAAGGATTATATCATATTTTTTTTTCTCTTTTTCTTTGTCACTGTCTGGTATAAACTTTTGTGCTGTTTTTCTTATTACTTCTCTTGGGAATGAACACATTAATTGAAATGCAAATTCAAAATAAACTTTTACTATACCAAATGAATTTTTTGTTATGTTTCTCATTATTATTATGTTACATGATAAATTTACTATTCTTGTTATTATGGAAAGAACAAATGTATTTGATGTGTTTTTAATTGTTTTTGATAAAAGTTCTTTTAAGTTTTCTGATTCTGGAGTTTCCTCTTTTTTTCTTGTTGACATTTTAAATATAATTATTGGATATTTAAAATTTATATTTTAATTTAATTAGATTTACATTTTTTTCAAAATTTAAAAATTCTAGTCATATTAAACGCTTAATTTTTTTATTTTTTTTAAGTATATTTAATATCTCCTAATTAAATAATTTTTAATCTATTTATATCCCTTATTAGTATTTCTTTATTATTTTAAAAATAAATAATAAAAAAAAACCAAATTTTAAAAATTTTTTATTTTTAAAAATAATAAAAAATTCAATTAAAAACAATAAAAAACAAATAATAACATAAACAAAAAAACATTTTTTTTAAATCAAATCAAAAAAAAAGAAAGAAGAAACATTTTTAATCTTCATCTTCATCTTCTTCTTCACTATCCTCATTAGTAGAAACATGTTTAGGGAAGAAATCAACATTATCACTTTGTAAACAATTATTAATATAATACTGATCTTCATTCATATCACTTTGTTCAGTCAAAATTAAACTAATTAAATATCTAACATAAGTTTTTAAATTATGTTTTCTAATATGTTCATCATAATCAATTTTTTCCTCTTCTAAATCATCTCTCCTTGCACCACAAATAAAACAAACATTCTTAACATCATCTTCAAGTGCAGTAGTCTCTTCTCTAATTTGTCCAAATGCAGAAACAATAACACCATTAATCATATTCATTAACATTAAAATAACTGCTACGAAAAATATCATATCATGAATATATCTTTCAAAATATAAAAATGTATGAAAATCTCTTTCTGGTAAAATATCAGCAATACCACCTCCACTACGTACACCATTATTAAATAATGTTATGTAACATTCTAATAATGTTGAACATGCATGAAGAACTGTTCCATCTTCTTGTGTTAAGGCAAATTCTTCTTTTAGGAAATTGTAATCATATGTTGCAAATGCATGCATTAAAATTGCTAGGAAGAATATCATTGACATTAATTGATCTGCTCTACTGTAAAATGCATATAATATATCTTGAATTGTTGGTACGAATTTTGATATTATTATTACTTGAATTCCTATGAAGAGTGCATCATATTGTGACATTATTACTAAGATTCCTGCAAATATTACTAAATTTATTAATGATGTTTCTTTATTGTATAAAAGTGAATCCCATATATAAACTCGGAAATAATACATTAAATCTTTATTTTCTAATTCTTTTGATAATTTTACTGATAGTAAACTTTTATATAAAGGATATTTTGTAAATACGAATAATGCAATGAAAAATAAGTTTATTCCTACTAAAGATGCTTCTAATATGTTTATTAGGTAACGATAGAAAATTATATTTGGAGTGTTTAAACAATATATGAACATTATATTAAGGAATAAACAAACTAAGCAATTAAATATATCTGCATAATTAAAATCGAAATCAAATAAAAATTCATATTTTGTATCTTGATAATTTTTAAATTTATAATCAATTTCATGTAAATAATCAGGTAACATATTTAGAATACTTCTTAATTTTGTTATTCTATTTGTACGATCTGCACTTTGATTTAATCTCTCAATACTTGTATTATCAATTAAACTTGTTTCAGGAATTTCTTGAAAATAAACAGAATATGTTTTCTCCTCGAATCCACCATCAACTAAAGGAATTTGTCTGAAAATTTCAACTTTTTTTAATATTTGTGATAAAAATTTAATTCCTAATAAAATTTCTTCTCTATAATCTTCAGGACTAATTCTAATTTCTTTTTCTTCATTACCATCTATTTTTTCTAAATTAATTTGAGAACCAAATTGAGTATCTGTTTTTCTAATACCACTTAAATTAATACTTGACATTCTAGTCGGAATTCCTTCATTTTCTCTTGTATCAAATTTATTATTTATTTCATTTTCAGCTACTATATTTTTTGCTTCTTCTTCTTCTTTGAAATTTTGATTTTTTAATGAAAAGAAATCATTTAATTCATTTAATTGATATCTTTCTTTTAAATTTGTTAATATTAAAAATAATTGATATGCCATTTTTAAATATGAATCATTTTTCATTTCTGCTTTTCTACGATATTTTTTAACAAGTTCATCTAAAGTATTTTTACTTAAATTTAATTTATCTAATTTATCACTTTGTGCACTTTCTAAAATTTTATTTTCTACAAAATGATAATAAACATGAACCATATATAAACCAACTAATATTTGCATTCTATTAATATCCATATATTCAAAAAGGAAATTTGGTTTATTTAAATCAAATAAATAATCTTGACAAACAATATTTTGTATAATTTGTAAAAAATCTAATTTAATTCCTTCAGTAAATGAATCATATGCTAAGGCATCATCTTTATTATAAACTGATATTGAAGAACATAAATGATAAAATGAAGAACCTTCACCTTGTAATTCTTTAATTTCACTTTTAGAAAAAATATCTTCATAAAATCTATGTCCTTGAATCATTTCAATCATTAAATCTTTATAACCACCAAACATTTCAATACAACCTTTATATAATTTCTCTTTATTATTTTTAAATAAAGGAGGTAAAATTCTAATTATTTCTTTATTAAAAATCAAAAGTAATAATTTCATATTATTACTTATTATATTAAAGAAACTTAATAAACGAGAATTAATTTGTCCTTGTTCATCAAAACTATCAATTGTATTTGCAATACTTCCTCTTTTTTTTCCAACTGCACTTTTACTATATGAACTTTCATTATCTGATTTAGTATCTTTATCTTTATTTAATACATTTAAATTTAATTTTTTTCCTTTATTAAATGCATCTTTTCTACTTAAATCTTCATGTATTTGTTTTACTTCATCTGAACTTATATTTTCTGTTATTGAAATATGTTGATATTTAAAATTTGAAAAAAGAGGAGGTTCAGTTACACTTCCCATAAATTCAAATAAATATTTTTTCATTGCTAAATTATTTCCTTCACATAAAATTTGGAAAAATCTTGTTATTTTTTTATTTAAAAAACAATGAAATGATTTTTTAGAACTTTTTTTTTCTGTTCTTAAAATAAAATTATTTAAAACTTCATTAACACAACTAAATGTCATAACCATTATTAAATTATTAGCATCAGTTTCATTTGCAATTCTTTGTAAAGCAGATGATAATTTATCTTTTTCACTTTGATCTTTTGAATAAGCAACATCAGTTATTCCTTCCATTATACTTATAAAAAATGTTAAATGTTTAATTCTTGTTAAATCAAAAGATGATACAAAATCATTTTTAAATAAACGAAAGAATTTTGTATCAATTGGTGCAGTTATATTTTGACTATTTTCAAAATCAGTAAATTTATTATTACTTTGAAGTATTTCTTTATATTTTTCAATTAATGAATCTATATATTTGAAATGTTTATTTTCTTCTTCTTTTTCTTCTTCTTCATCTTGTGGTTTTGTTATTACTCCTAATACATCATTAAATATTCCCATATATTTAATTACTGAATAATATTTTACTTCTTGCATTTTTAAAAATAGATCTTTTAATTTTAAATACTCCTCTTTTGATAATGAAGGATATATTGTTAATCTTTCATAATTTTTTAAATTTACTGTTTTACTAAATTCTTCATGACTTCTTTCTCTACAATAAAATGAATCTATTTTATCATAGAATAATAATGTAATTTGAATAAAATGGAATATTAATTTAAATACAGGATCAAATTTTTCTGCTTGTAAATATGGACTGTAGATTTCTAATATTTTCATTAAGTAATATGTACTTCTTACACATATATCATCAAAGAATTTATATAAAATTACTTTCAATGATAAAATTGAAGAAAATTGATTTTTATGATGAATATAATAATTAAATATATCTTCAAATTGTATAAATATATTATCCATAAATTTAACAATTTCAAAAAATTTTTTTATTTGTTTATCAATTTCTACTGAAATTTCTCTTATTGATATAGGATTAATCACAGCATTCATTCTTCTTATTTTTATTAAATCTACATATTTATTAATATATTCAACATATTTATTTTCATTTAATTTTAAAATATTAGTAGTATTTTCTTGTTCAGAAGGTAAATTTAAATCAGATAATAAATCTCTTAAAATATCTATTGAGCAGACCAAATTTAATTTAAAAGGAAGTGAAATATTAATATAATATTTTAAAATAGGATATAATAATTTTGGATTAAATTCATAATTTCCATCTTGAATTTTTGAAATATATAAATCTACAATATTATTATAAGTTATATTATCAGAAATTCTTATATCACTCATATATTTACTTACTTCAGTTGAATATAAAGTTCCCATAAAATCAATATAACTTATAAATAAATTTTCAACATAAGTTTTGTCTGTTTTATTAACTGATTGTTGTTGATCAGGATGTTCCAAGAAATCTTTTATCATTAATGAAGGTGCATTATTCTCTTCATTATTAGTTTCTAATTTAACAATATCTGAAAATAAAGGAATAAATTCAATAATTTGTGTATTATTATCTTTAATTTTAATTAATATTTGATGATATATTTTAATATATCTAGTAAAAACAGAAGCAAAATCATTACCAATAAAATAAGAAAACATAACTCTTTTAATTTCTTTTCCAATTTTAATAAAGAAATTATAATTAGCATAATAATATTCAGTACTAAACATAACTTCAATTAATCTTTCAAGAAAATCAAAGAAATCATTATAAATAAAAATAAAGAAAGAACACATACTTCTAGCAGAAATATTCATAACTAAAGTTGCATTTTGTGGTTCATAAATCATATATAAATATAATAATTTAAGAATAAATTTCCTTCTATGACCATCTGGAATAACTTCATCTGCTGAAGTAGAATTAAATAAATATAAAGTACTACCACTTCCATTTATTGAAATATATTCATCTAAAACTGTAATTAACTGAGTTTGATTTAATACTTCTTGAATTTCTTTTAATTTTTTCATTTCATTTTCTGATTTTTCTTTAAGAAACATTTCATATTTTTTATCTAATTCAATATATTGAATATCACTTCTTAAATAATTTTCTAAATCTTTAAATAATTTATTTCCTTCAATTGCATGTGTTTGAAAATCCATTCTATAAATATTAAAATATCTTGAATATGCATGTAATCTATTAATTTTACTTTTAATATCTTTTAACATTGTTTCATCTATATTTGTTTTTTCATTTGAAATTAATTTTAAATTTCTTAATGATTTAACATAAAAATTATTATGTTTAGCACACATTAATCTCATTACACAATTTGTAATAGTATGAAAATTTTCTTTTTCTTCTAATGATAATCTTTCAATAAATGAATCATATTGTCCTAAAGTTGTATAAAATGCACTTTGAATAATTTGAAATATTTTTCTATCTGAATTTATAATAAATTCAAAATCTTTACTTTCATTGTCTAATTGTTCAAGAACTAATCTATCATTTTGATATAATAAATAATAAAATATTGATTTCATAATTAATGAATATGTTAGTCTTTCAAAAACAAATGAATCTTGTCTTTTTGGTCTATCATTTTGTTTTCCTTTATTTTCATTTTGATTTTCAACTTCAATTGATTCAATAACTTCAATTTTTTCAACATAATTAAAAGGTAATGGTTCATATGCATTTTGTAAAATACTTTGTTTTTTAGTTTGTTTATTTTGTTCTAACATTTCATCATCAAGATCCATATTTCCTTTAAATTCATTATTAATTTGAATAGTTTCATTTAATACCATAAAAAATCTTTCTGCATTTTCATCAGAAATCATATTATATTTAATAACATATTTAAAAGCTTTTAACATTAAAGGTAAAATTACAGTTCTAATTTTAGTCATAATTTCCTTATTTGAAAAATATTCATTAATTAATTTTTCATAACATTTTAACATACCTTGAATAATTTTTTCATGTCTTCCTCTAATAGTAGAATTAACTCTAAAATCATGAATGAATTTTTTTCTTTGTTGAACATTCATATTTTGAATAGTTAAAATATTATATTTATTTCCATTTTTAATATGATAATGTCTAACATCAATAGAAAAAAGCATATTAGCTAAATAAATTTGATTTTTATTTCTTTGAAAAAAATTATCCATTCCTTCAATAGTACTAAATTTAATAATATTAAAACATTCTTCAATTTGTGCTTCATCAAAAATATCTTCTAATAAATAAAAATATTTATTTCTAAAATACATAGAAAAAATATAAAATAATTCAACAACAGCTTCAATATCTTGATTTTCTAAAAAATCTTTAGGCGCAAGTGGATAACTTTGACTTTTAGTTTGACAATCTTTCAAAGCATTAATTAAAGTTTCTTTAGTTAATTCATTAATAATTTGACTTTTAAAAAATAAATTATAACTAAAATTTTTTAATTGAGTACTAAATCTTCTATGTTCCATAAAATCATTTTTTAAATCTAAAGCACTTTCAGTTTTATGTAAAGGACAAATACATTTTTTATCTTCTTCATTTTTAACTTGAGATTTCATATTTCTTTCCATTGGAGTTTCAACACGACAATAATTAGCACAAACGGCACAATAAGTTTTTTTATTTTCAGGTTTACCTAAATAAAAATAACCAAAATTAGGAGCATAATTAAAAAAAGTTTGATAAAAACATTCATTTTTTTTATTTAATTTTAATTTAAATTCATGCCCATTTGCAGCACATTTACATTTTAAATTATCTGCTTTTGGTATTTTTTTATGTTTATGTCCTTTATGACAATTTTTTGCACAATGAGCACAAATTGTAAAATCTTTTGCTTCTACTGCGGAACATAAATAAAATGCTCCGTCGTATAAATTTCCTTTTGATGCTGCACATTCTTGATGTTTTAATAATTCTTTTTCTGGTTTTAATGAATTAAAACCATATTTGTCTATTGCTCGTTCTTCTATTTGATTGTTTTCTTCGTCTTCCATTTTTTTTTTTAATGGTTTATATTTAATTATAATAAGTGGTTTAATGGGTTTTATTTTGTAGATATTTTTATTTTTTTTTATTTTTTTTTTTTTTGAATGTATTTTTTTTTTTTTTAATTTTTTTTAGGAATTTAGTTAATTATGTCTTATGGTTGTATGAAAAATAATAATTGTAAGATATTTAAACAAAGTGATTATTTAATTGTTTCTAATTTAATAAATGAAATTAAAAAAAGTGAACAAATAAGATTAAAAGCTTTTGGTTATTTTGATAATTTTACAGATGATTTTTTTAATATTTTAAATAAAGTAATTCAATTTTCTTTTCAATTAACAAAATTATTAAAAAATACTATGAATTATGATAATGTATTAAAACAAAATAAAACAAAATTTAATATTGAAATAAGAAATTTTTTAGATAAAATTTGTTCATTACCAAAATTAAAAACAAAATATATCTTTTTAAAATATAATATTGAAAAACAAGATAATTTTTCAATAATTAATTTAAAAAAGAGAAAAAATGAATTATTAAATAAACAAAACAAAAGAAATGTAGAGATTATTCCAAATTATAAAAAAATTAACTCATCAAAATTATTTCTTTCAGATAATAAATCAAATTACTTTTCTAAAAATGTTTCTTTAACACAGACAAAACTCTCAAAATTAAATTATAAAGATATTCCAATTAAAAAAATGAGAAGTTGTAATAGTACTATATTAATAAAAAATAATTCAAAAAAAAACGAAATAAATCATTCATATAAAGAAGATTCAACAAATAAGTCATCATTGTCACATAGTAAAATGTTAACAAAAAAAAATAAAAATTTCAATAAAAACACATTAAATTCAAAAGAAAATAATAGAAAAACTATAAGTAATATAAAAAAACAAGAAAATTATTCTTATGTGAACTATTTAAAATTATTTTTTAAGAAAAATAAAAATATAAAAAAACTAAAATTAGAAATAAATAATCCTTTAATTTCAAAAATACAATTAATTAATTCTGGTCCAAAGCCTTCAATATATACAAATTATTTATTAAATAAATATAAAGATATTATTGAAACATATAATGAAATTGAAGAAAAAAATTATAAAAATTATTCTCCTAATTCAATGAGATATCAAACTCATTCATTATTATCTGATAATAGAAGATGCATGAGTGAATCAATTGGAAAAAATGAATATGAAGAAATATAAAATATTTATTTGTTTATCTTGATTTAAAAATATAATTAATGTTTCATTTATAATAAATATAAATCTACAATTTATTAGTGTGTTTATTATTTTATTTTTTAAAGATAAATTCTAATATTAATATATTATTTTTTTAATTTTATTATTATATCTAAATTTAAAGTAAACCTATTTTACTTAAATATATTCTGAATAAAAATCATTTTGAATTTTATCAATAATAATAATTATCTATAAAAATAATAATTTATTGAATAAAAAAGTATAATATATACTTAATTTTAATATTTATATTAATTTTTTTTTTAAACCATTAAAAATATTTCACATATATATCCCTTAATTTCAATAATTTTCATTTTATTTAATGAAATTATTTATTCTTCAATCTTTTCTTTTGTTTATGATATTTTATTTCAATAACTTTTTTAAGTCTTTTTAATTACATTACAATATAGAAAAATATTTTTAAAAGAAATTAAAATTCAATATTTAATTAATTTTTTTTACCATTAAATATTTATTTATATATATCAATTAATATTATTATCTTATTTTTTAATTTATATTCCCAAATTATAGAATTTTTAATTTCTTGAAAAAAAAATTATTTATTAATAATATTTATTAATAATAATATCTAAAAATCAATTTTATTACATATATATAAAAAACTAAATCTAAAAAATCGTTAACGAATATCTTGATTACTAGGAAACAACCCACTCATTTCACCACTTTTAAAAGGAGGAAACAAATTCCAAAACCTCATAGTTTCATCTCCAGCAGCTGTAACAATACTTTGACCATCAGGACTAATCCCAAGATAAAGAACTCTATGTTTATGTCCAGTAAGTGTAGTAACTTTTTTTAAACTAGGATATTTCCAAACAATAATTTGATTCAAACTAAAACCATGAGTACTAACAAATTCACTACAAGTTTTACTAAAAACCAAATTACAAACTTGACTTCCAGTATCAATAACACTTTCCATTCTCATAATACTAGTATTCCAAAATCTAATAGTTCGATCAGCAGTTCCTCCTCCAGAAACTAAAATATTACTTTGATGAGGTGACCATGCAATAGCTTTAACTGCAGCTTGATGACTTTGACATGCCATTAAAGGAATTCTTGAATGAAGAGTCCATATCATTAATTTATTATCATTACCACCAGAAGCTAATTGACTACCATCAAAACTCCATTTTAATCCACAAACTTCTTGTGTATGTCCTAATAATTTTGCTACATTATTATATGAGTGGCTATTATTCATTCTTGTATCTCTTGTTACTATTGAATAATCTTTTGAACCTGATGATATTAAATTTTGATTCCATGCTACTACACCAACACGAGATTTATGAGAAGCAAATGTTGATATTTGCATATTTTTATTTAAGTCATATAATTCTATTGTTCCTTCACTTGTTCCAACTGCAAGAATTGATGAATCATTTGAGAATATTAAAGATGATATATATTTTTCAGGTGAATCATATGTGAAAAGTATACTCTCACTTGTTTGATTCATACACCATAAATGAACTGAATTACCTAATGCTACTGCTATATCATTATTTGATGACCAATCTAGAAGATTTAAATAAAAGTCATCTAGTAAATTTGGTGCTGGGAGAATTTTAAATGGTTTTTGTGCTATTTTACGTGAGGTGTTATTTTCGTTTTCTTTTTGATTGTTTAATATTGAATAAAAATTCTCTTTTGGTTTTTGTTCTGATTTAAAAGAAAATATATTTTTTTTTATTATAGATATTGATGATGATAAATTATTTGATGATGAGGAATATTCTGGGTTTAAAGAAAAGGAATTTTCATTTAAAACATTTTGCTTTAGGATTTCATTATAAATATAATTTGGATTTTTTTCTGTTGTTGTTATATTTGAATTATTTGTATTTTCATCAAATTCTAATGAGAATTTTTTTGCTAAATTAAATTTTTCCATTAAATTAAGGCGGGAATTCATTGGAATAAATCTATCACTTAATTTTTCTGTTTTAGATTCTTTTGGTGAAGGAGAATATATTTTATTTGATTGAACTTTAATGTCAGTTAAAGTATTCTGGGTTTTAAATACTGAATTTGAATAATTTCTATTTTTAATTATATATGGAGAATATTCTTTTGAGTAGTTTGAATCTGGAGTTTTTAGAAAAAAGTCAAATAAATCGTTTTTAATCTTTGATTGAGGGGAATTTAATTGTAATAATTTTTGCTTTTTTTGTGAAGTTTTATTATTTTGAAGGTCAAAGTTCATTTTTTTTATTTTTTAATTTAATTTGAAAATACATTTTTATTGAAATTATTTATTAATAAGTAAAGAAGAAAAAAAATAAAAAACTCCTTTAAGAAGAAAAAAAAATTAAAAAAAAACCAAATTAAAAAAATCTAAAATAAATATAAAATAATAAAAATATATTAAAAAAAAAAAAAAAACAAAAAATAAAAAAAATGATGGGATGTTTTCCCTCAAATAATAATTCTGAAGAAATATTTAAAGAAGGAGCAAATAAAAAAGTATTAGTAGTAGTAGGTCCATCAGGAGTAGGAAAAGACACAGTAATGCAAAAAATATTTGAAAAATATCCAAATTCATTTAAAAAAGGTACAACACATACAACAAGGCAAATTCGTCCAGGTGAAAAAGAAGGAGTAAATTACTATTATGTTAGTAAAGATGAATTCCTTCAATTACAAAAAGAAAATAAATTAGTAGAAAATAATTTATATAATAACAATTATTATGGTTTATCAAAAATGGAATTAGAAAAAGCACAAACATTAGATAAAATAATGTATGTTATTATTGATATTAATGGTGCTAATTCAGTATATAAATTAAATATTCCTGCTGTTTATGTTGCTATTCTTCCTCCTTCTGAAGAAGAATTAGAAAAGAGATTAAAAGGAAGAGGAACTGAAAAAGAAGATGTTATTCAAGGAAGATTAAATATTGCTAAGGAAGAATTAAGAAAAATTAATGAAGCTCCTTTTTTTAATTATAAGGTTGTCAATAAAAATTTAGATCAGTGTGTTAAGGAATTAGAAGAAAAATTAAAGGAAGCTTATTCAAAAATTTGAGGGAAAGTAAATTATTATTTTTTTTTATTTTTTTGGATTTTTTTTATTTGTTTTTGGTATTTGTTTGCTTTTTTTTTAAATAAGGAAATTAAAATTTATTAAAAATAAAAATTAGGTAAAGATATAAAAATAGTAAAAATAAAAAGAAAATAATATCATTTAAAAAAAAAATGAAAATTAAATCAATGAATGTTTATGTTTTTTTATAAAATTTTCTTCTCCCATACTATTTATTTGTTCTTTAAACATTAAAAATTGTACTCCTGTATTATATAATGCACTAGCGACTAATTCAAACTCAAATTCATATTTTTTTTTATAATCATCATTTTCTTTTTTATAAAATTCAAGTTCTTCTTCTAAATCTGCTAAAATTTGTTCATTTTCATTTTCATTTTCTTCATTTTCATTTTCTGGTTGTTTTATTTCTTCAAAATTCTCTAATTGAGATTGTAATTGTGATATTATATAATCTTTTTTTAATATTATTTGACAATATTCTTGATCATCTAATTTAATGTTATTATTTTTTATTATTGATAAATCTTTTAAATCCTTTAAAATATCTTCTGAATTTTTTCTCTCATCATTCATTGAAAATTTTTTTGGATTAAATTGAATATTTTCACTTATATTCATTGAAGAATTTTCATTATATTGAATTTGAGTATTTAATTCTTTATTTTTTAATTCGATTTCTAATTTGTTTATTTGTTCATTTAATTTTTTTTCTTTTTCAATATAATTTCTTACTTTACTTTCTAATATATTTATTCTTGTATGCAATCCTAATATTTTTTTTATTGGAGAATTTTCTAAATTAATATATTCTACTATCTTTTGACAAAGATAATATTGTTGTTTATTATCTAAATAAAAAATCTTTTCTATATCATTTTTTGTTTTTTCTTCAAATATTATATATAATAATAAGAAATCAAATAATAATGAATATAAATATGGTGAATCTTCTTTTTCATTTTTAAATTTTTCAATTTGTTTTGTTATTTTTAACCCTCTTTTTAATAAATTATTAATTATTTGAATAATAAAATTGAAAATTTCATTTTTATTTTCTTTCTTATAATCTTTAAAAAAATTTTCATTAATTTGTGTACAAATCTGTGTAATCTTATTAATTTCATATAATTCAGAAATATCATAAATAGAATATAAATTTAATTTTTCCAATAATATAATAATTATTGAATAAGTCATATTAATATTTGAATCAATTATATTTTCCATGGAAAAAGAATTCATATTTTATTAATAAATAAATTTTTATTTAAAATGAAAGGAAATGATTCATTAAATGAATATTACAAACAATTTAACCAAAATAAATTAAATAAAAATGATTTAAATTCAAATAATGTAACATTAATTAAAAGTTTAAAGGATGAAATAGAACAATTAGAAAATGAAAAAGGGAAATTACAAAATGACATCACAACATTAAGAAAAAATTTAAAAAATATGAAAAAAGACGAATATACAAAAAAAATACAAGCATTAGAAAATACAAGAAACGAAACAAAAAAAACAGCAACACATTATTTACATATGTGCTCACAATTAGCAGAAGAAGTAATAATATTAAGAGATCAATTAGACAAATATTCTCATATAAATAAATAAACTAAAAAAAAAATAATTAATATAAAATTTAAATTTTATTTGTTAATCTATTATTGTAAATAAAAAAATAAAAATAAAAAATGGGTAACAAAGTGGATAATTGTGATTATTGTTGTTATAAAAATGTTCCTGGAATAGATATAGAAAATAAAAATGGAGTAATTTTCATAAGTAATAATCAACAAGAATTAAACAAAGTACCAACATTAATTTCAAATATCAATTCCAATATTTTAAATTCAAAAAATAATCCAATAAGTCATAAAACAATATTAAAAGCAACAAATGAAGAAAAAATAACAGCATATTCAACAGCAGCAATAAGTAAAACAGTATCAAATAAAAATTTAAAACAAGTAAATTTAATAAAAATTCCAGAAACATATTATGATAAAGAAATGGTAATAACAAAAGAATTAATTGATGAAAACATATGTAAAATTCAAAGACAATTTCAACATAATTTATTATTAAAAAATAAGAAAATAAATGAAAATGAAGATTTACAAAAAAAAAATAATAAAATATCAAGAACAATAAGTCAAATAAACAATAATGAATCTGATTGTGATAATGAAGAAAATAATGATATGAAAGTAAGTGTAGAACCTTTTAATATATATTTAACAGATAGATATAATTCAAGAGCAATATTAATAAATACTCATCAAATATCATCAGAAAGTTTTTATTCAAAAATAGATTCAATTGATATAAGTAGAGAAACAAAAGGATATTTCTTATATAAAAAAAAAAATTATTCATATAAAGGAAATCGAGATATAAATAAAAAAAAATCAGGTTTTGGAATAATAAAATGGGATGATGGAAGTATAATAAAATCAACATTTCAAAATTCAAAAATAAATGGTTATGGTATTTTTAGAGATACTCAAAATGAAAACTCAATATTTTACGGTTATTACATAGATAATATACCAAATGGATATGGTTATTACATAAAAGACAATTTAAAATTAGAAAGTGATTCCTGGGATAAAAATAATATAAATGGAATTGGTATGGAAATATGGGAAGATGATAATTTTTATCAAGGAGAATTTTTAAAAAGTGAAAAAAATGGTATTGGTTTATATAGATGGCCAGATAGTACATTATGTATAGGTGAATGGAAAGATAATAAATTAAATGGATATGGTTTAATGAAATATTCAAATGATTCAATTTATGTTGGAGAATTTAAAGATAATTTAATGGATGGTTTTGGTGAATTTTTATGGGGTGATGCTGAATATTATTGTGGTTATTATAAAGAAGGAAATAAAGATGGTTTTGGAATTTATATTTGGAATTTTGATAAAGTTTCTTGTTATATTGGATTTTGGGAAAATGGAAAACAACATGGTGTTGGTATTAAAATTATTGATAATGTTATGAAAGCAGGTTTGTATAAAGATGGGAGAAAAGTTAATAAGTTAAATGGAACTTGGGAATTTAAAGATTATTTAAAACCTGAACAAATGAAGTTTTTTAAGTTTTTAAGACAAAATAATAAAAATTTGATTAAATATATTCAGAATTTAAAAAAAAATGAAATTTTTGATGAGAATTCTTTTACTGTTTAAATTTTTTCTTTAGGATTTTTTCTTGGAAATTTTTTTATTTTTTTCTTGATTTAAAAGGAAAAATCTTAGCTATAATTTCTTTTATTTTTGTAGATATGGTTTATTTTTTTTTTGAAAAAGTTATTTTATGTAAATGATATAATGATTATAATTATTATAGCTTTTTTAAAAATCATTAAATAGAAATTATTGTTTAAGTATATATTTTTAAATTAGAAAATAAAAATATAATAAAAGTAATATTAGGTGAAAATAGGAATTATAATAATTATAAAGTAAAGAATATTTAAATATATTCTATTTTTTTATATAATTATTTTATTCTTTTTAAAATTTATATTTTTCATTATTAGAAATAGTTCATTTATTAGAGTAAAATCTTTTTTATATTTATTAAATAAAATTACTATCTTCATTTATAATTTTACAACCTTATCTTTAAGTTTTTCAATATTATATTCTTCTTCTTCTATTTCATAATAAATATTAAACTAATTAAATTTTTTGATAGTTGACATTTAAAAAAATATTTATAAAAATGAAAATATTAATTATTATATTATATCAATTAATTATTTTATTTAGAAATTGTTTATAATTTTTTTCATAACTTTGAAAAATGGAAAATAAAATACCATATATTGATGATTCAACATCAAAAAAAGTAGATGAAGAATTAATGTCAACATACCAATATTCAATAGATCAATTAATGGAAATTGCAGGATTAACTGTATCAACAATAATAATAAATGAAATAATATCAAAATTAGAAAATAAAAAAATAAAAATATTATGTATATGTGGACCAGGAAATAATGGAGGAGATGGTTTAGTTGCATCAAGATATTTAAAAGAAAATGGATATGATATTGATATATTATATCCTAAACAAAATACTAAAAATGAATTATATAAAAGATTAGTTTCTCAATGTCAAAGTTATGATATTAAAATTTTAAAAGAATTAAATAGTGATTTTAATGAATATAATTTTATAATTGATGCTATTTTTGGTTTTTCTTTTCATGGTGATATTAGACAACCTTTTAAAGATATAATTGATAAATTAAATAAAATTGAAGATAAAATTATTTCTGTTGATATTCCTTCAGGATATGATATTAATAAAGGAAATATAAATAATACTTTTAATCCAAAATATTTAATTAGTTTAACATTACCTAAATTATGTTCTAAAGAATTTAAAGGAGAACATTATTTAGGAGGAAGATTTGTACCAAAAGTTTTATTTGATAAATTAAATATTAAAATTGAAGGAAAATTATATAATGATAGTAAATTATATACTAAAATTTAATTTAAAACTTTAATTAAAAATTAAAAATATTTTAATTAAATAAATAAATAATTTTAATAAACTAAATAATAAAAATATGTTTTCACATTGTTATCAAAGTGGAAATAGCATAGAACTTTTTAATAGTGCAGATAAAAATTTATTATCAAAATGGCATTTTATAGGAAAACATAATAAAATATTCGATCCTCAAATAAAATGTTATGAACACATATTAGCAACTGGTGCTCTTTCAAAAATGGAAATTCCTGGAAATAGATCTTATTCATATAAATTTAATCCAAATAAATCACTTGCTTTATTTCAATCTTTTATTGTTTTTCAAATTTATTTATTTAGTAATAAACAATTTTCAATAGAAATTTCAATTAGTGATACTACAAAAGTAAAAAGAAGATTAATTTTTTCATCAAATAATTCAGATGTTATTATTAATCAGTTACATTGTAGAATTCCAATTATAAATTTCCCAATTGGAAAATGGATTAATTTTTCTGTTGATATATTATCTTTTGTTTCAGAATGTTTTAAAGATTTAACTTTTAGAAGTGTTGATTATATTTCTTTGTCTATGAGTGGGAAAGTTCGTTATATTTTTACTATGAGAACTCCATTAATTGAAACTCATTCTGAAATTGAAGATAATGAAAATATTTTAGGAGATATTGATAATGAAGATAATAAAAATGAATTAGATGGAATTAGACAATATGAAAGTATTAGTAATGTTATTAGTAATAATAATGATTTATATGGAGCTACTGATATTCCTGATAAATTTAAATTTCCTCCTAGAGAAAATGCTTATAATATTAATATGAATTGTAATAGAGTTATGACACAAATATTTATTGAAAATGAAATACATCAAATTAGAAGTATGAGAGAAAATCAAATGAATCAAATGTATGATAATTATAATAGTAATTATAATAGGAATAATTATCAAAGTAAAAAAAATATAAAAAATAATAAAAGTAGTAATAATGTAAATAATAATAATAATAATTATAACAATAAAAATTATATTAATAATAATAATATTAATAATATTAATAATATTAATAATATTAATTCAAGATATGGAAACCAACAAATAGATTATAATGAATATAATCTAAATAAAAATAGTTACAATATTAATAATGTAGATTATTTAAATCCAAGTTATTATACTTTTGGAAGAGGAAAAAATCCATTAATAAAATCAGGAAGTACTGATAATAATAGAACAGGAAGATTTAATAATATAGGTAGTTTAATAATAAATGGAGAATCAAAAGGTGGAAACCAAGAATTATATAATGAAAGAGAATTTGTAGATGTTTCATATCCTCAAAAAAATGAATCAAAAAACCAAATAAAATTCGATAAAGAAGAATATAATAAATTATCTTTAGATGGAAAATCAGTAACAAATTCAATTAAAAAAAGTTTAAATATATTCAACAATAATAGAAATATAAATAATAATAATAATAATAATTATAATAATAATAATAATAATTATAATAATAATAATAATAATAATAATAGCACTTCATTAAATAATCAATCAAATACATCAAAAGGAAATTTAATAACAAATAATAATTCAGTAAATAATAATTTACAAAATAATATTAATTTAAGTAATTTTTATATTCATAATGAAGAAGGTAATTTACATTATCAATTAAGTACAATTAAAAATGATAATGCAAATAATAGTGAAGATTTAAATGAGATAAATGAAGATAAAAAAATTTTAATTGGTGCAATTTTAGAAGATTCTATGAATGCTTTGAATAATAATATAAATAATTTAAATACTGAAGACCTTGCTAAAGATTTTGTTAAAGATGATGATGATAGACCTTTTAGTCCTCCTTTAACAAAATTGGAAGAAATTAAAAATAATTAAAATTTTATATTTATTTTTTAGAAATTTTTATAAATTTTATTTCCTTTTTGTTTTATTAGTTTTTACAATTTTTATATAAATTCTCAAATCTTTTTTATACAATAATTTCTTTGTAATAAAATCTTTTATTGTAAAAAAATTATTTCCTAATAAAATAATATATAAATTCTTAAAAACTAATTATGTAAATTTTAATATATAAAAAACTTTTTATGGATTAAAAAGGTAATTTATAATTTAAATCAAAGAATTAGTTTTTAAAAGTTTAAAAAATAGATCAATTGAAATGTTTCATTAAATAATAATATTAATCACATGAACATTAAAAAAATTAAAAATAAATTTATTCACCAAAAAAAATTTTATAAATTTTATTATCTTATTTATATAAATATAACATATATTTCTTTTAATCATTATTTTTATTTTCGATATTATCTAAAATTTTATTGTATTTAGTTAATAAATTAAAACATCTTTCTTTTAAATAATCTAATTTTTTATTTATTTGAATATTATATAAACTTTTACAAGAATTATAATTGTCAGTTAAATTAACTGTAGAGTCAGTAGTAATATTAAAACTAAATTTATCTTTTTTAATATTATTTAATATTTGATTTGGTTTTTTAATTTTTTTTTTATTTTTATCATATTTTTTTTCTGTTTCATCTAATTTTGAAGGTCTTGATAATAGAATATTAATAGTTTTATAATTATTAGCTGAACTTTGATTTTTTCTAAAATTATAATGTCTTGTTGAATTATGAGTACTTGAAACATTAAATTTAATTATATTTTCTTTTTTAGAAATAAAACTTTTTCTTTGTGATAAAATAGGATTATCCTTATTATTTCTATTTGATTGAATTTCAAATAATCTTCTAAATTCTTTAAAACTTTTCATTTATTTAAACAGAAATTATATTTTAATTAACAAATCAAAAGAAAATTTATAATTAAAAAAACTAAATACAAAAAAAGAAAAAAAACCTTCCAAAATTAATAATTAAAAAAAAATAAACATTTCAAAAAATCCTTTAAAAAAATTCTTAAATAAATAAAATAATATTTAAAAAAAAATATTATTTTACCATATCTCAAAAAAAAACTCAAGGCAAACCTTTTTTATTCATAATAAAATAAAAACTTTCAAAACTAATTTCATCACTTCCAGGTTCAACAATTTCAAAAATTTGATTAACTTCATCATCAGTGATTTCATCTCCATATTTTTTAGCAAGTTTTTTAAAAGCTTCTTTAGTAAGTGTAGTTTGTTCAGGATCATCAATCATAACATCAAAAACTCTTTTTAAACCTTCTTCACTTTTAGTATCATTAACTTTTTTATCTAATTCAGTAAGAAAATCATTTAATTCTACTCCATCTCTATAATGTTTATTATTACTTAATTCAACTATTGTATCATAAATTAATGGATTTGCTTCATCAAATTTAACTTCTTCCATTACTTTTCTTACTCTTGGTAAATTTAATTTTCCTGTTTTATCTGAGTCAAAATATTCAAATGCTGTTGTCAAGTTATCTATATCTTCTTTTGATAATGATAATTTTGGAGTCTCTTGTTGTGTTGTTCTTGTTGTTGTTGTTATCACTTGAGTTTTTTTTGTTGTACGTGATTGATTTCTGCGAGACATCTTTGATTTATTTATAATTTTTTTTGTTATTTATTAACACATATGATTTTTTTTTTAGTTTTATTTATATTTTTTTTTTGTTTTTTTTAATAGTAATTTAATTGATATTTTGTTTAAATAAATTAATAATTTTAACTTATTTTCGAGATTTAAATAAAATTTTTTTTATTTATTTCTTTTAACTTTTTCTTTTTTTTATAAAATTGATTTTTTTTTATTTCTTCTCATCTTTTCCTTCATTTGCATAATTAGCGAAATAATCCCAACCATTCAAACTATCTTCATCACTATTATAATTATCATCATATTTCTGAAGAGCAATCATAGCATTCATATCACTAATATTTTTAATTTCATTTTCTTCATATTTTTCAATTTCTTCATTATCAACTAATTTATTAGGTAATTTCAAAATAGAAAGACTCATATCTTCACATCCAATTAAAACAACATTTCCTTCTAATTCTTCATTATATAATCCATGTAAAAGAGTTAATTCTTTTTCTTTAAATTGATATAAATAAAGTGGTTTTCCTTTTTTTAAAGACCAAAAAATTAATCTTCCTTTATTATCACTTGTTAATAATTGTGCCATTGATTTAACATAAATAATTGAAGTTAAATTAATTTTAGAATCAAAATAATTAAAATGAGAAATTTCTTTACCTAATTTTTCCTTTCCAGGTGGACCTAAATCAATAACACAAATATTACCATCACTACAACAAGCAAATAAATAATATTTTACAAAATCAATAACAAAATCATTAATTTTATATCCTTCAGAATAAGTTTTAATATCATTAACAAACATAGGAGGAAAAGTATCAGTTAAATAAACTTCAATATGTCCATTATTATTAGAAACAAATATTCTTTCATTTTTTTTATCAAATATCATTTTACTATAACTATAATTATTTTCATTCATAATTTTTGGATTATATGTTTTATTGTAAATTTTACTTATTTCAGCAGCTAACATTTTTTTATCTTCACTACAAGTATAAATATTTCCTCCTAATGAATCAAAAGCAACTCCAGTCACACTTGCATCATGATAAGTTAATTCTGTCATAAAATCAAATTGTTTAAATTGACTTTCTTCAAAATGACGATATAAATTTATTTTCCCTGAAATAAAACCTATTGGTAATGTTTGACTATTTTCATCATAATATATTGAAGATATTATTTCATTAAAATTTTTTTCATATAACTTTTCAAATTTTATTTTTTTTGAATTTGTTTTTGATTGAATATAATTTACTAATCTAAAAGCATAAAATGCACTTACTCTTCCTTTTTTATCTAATTCTTTTGATTGGGTTTTATTTTCTTTTTTCCAAGGTAAATTTTCAGCAGCATTTGTTAAATAAGCATCCATTCTACTTGTTAAATTTAAATCATTACATGCTATTAAAATAACAGATTCTTTCTCTAAATAAATTATATGTTCACAACTTATATTTTGAAATTCAATATCATTTATAAAATCAGGTTTATTTCTTATTAATGCTGGAAATTGAGTATTTATTTCTAAAAATTCCATAAAAAAATCATTTGAAATTATATCTTTTCTAGAAAGACAATCTGATAAAAATTCTTGAATATCATATTGTCTTTGTTTTAATGTATCATAAGAATTTGCTGATTTAAATAAGGTAAATCCTTTTGATATATCTGGTACTTTTGGTATTGTTTTTGATAGTTCAGCTTTTAATTCTTGAAAATCTTGATATCGTTTTTCTAAATCCCATGATTTGTTAGTATATAAATTTAAAATATGAATTGAGTAAAAAGTTTCGCTTTTGTTATTAAAATATTTATCTTGAAATGCTGGTACAGATACTTGTAAAATAGAATGTGTAAGATTAGCATCTGAAATTAATAAGGACATATTTTTAATATAATAAAAGAAAAATAATAATTATTTTTTAATAAAATGAATTATTTAATATTATAAAAATAAAAAAAAACAAAAAAAAATTTAAATAAAACCTTTAATAAAACTAGTAATAACCTTAACAAATCCTTTATCATGATCATGATCATGTCCTCCAGTTAACAATTCCAAAAATGACAAACTAGCAGCTAAAACACCTCCAACAATAAACAATATAAATTTCCAATATTTATTTCCATGACTTTCAAATTCTTCAACAATAACTTCAGAACAAGCAATATAAATAAAAGTTCCAGTCGAAATAGCTAAAAAAATCCCTTCAACTAATTCATTAGTTTGAGTAGATAAAATTAATCCAATAATCATACCAATAGGACCAATTGATGCAAATACAATAATCATAATTAAAAATTGTTTATTTGGTGTTCCAATTTTAACAAATGAAATTCCCAAAGTTAAAGCAGCTGCCCATTTATGAGCAGCAATAGCAAAAAGTAATGTTAAAGTTCCTTTAACTTCACTACGAAGTCCAAGTGCAATTCCTTCAAAAATACCATGAAATGATAATGCTAATAATAAAACATAAGGTGTAAATCCTGAAGAAACTGTATGATGTTCTTTTTCTATTTCACTAATTATATTTTCTTCATTTTCATTTTTTTCTTCTTCTTTTTGTTCATTATTTTCATCACGAATTAATGGTTCTTTTCTTACTTGAATTTCTTCATTTTCATTATTATGATCATGATTATGAACTAAGGAATGACTATTTGATATTACTTTTTCAACAAAAAGTATTAAAGCATATGATAAAAATGCTAAAAAATAAGCTAAAGGTATTCCTTTTAAACTTTCATTTTCTTCAAATTTTTCTGCTGATTCTGGTAATATGTGAAATAATCCTATTCCAAGAAATAATCCACCTGCGAAAGAATTTGATAATCCTAAAAATGTTGGACTTTTTTTACATGATTGAATATAATTTGGCATTATTCCAAATCCTAATCCCATTGCAAACATTGATATTATTGATACTATTTTCAAAATAAAATTTAAATTATCATTATCTTTTAATGGATTTATATTAGGCATTTTTTTCCTAAAAAAAAATATGATATTTAAAAAAAAAATTAAATAAATTAAAATTATTTTAATTCAAATAAAAAATTAAAAAAAGAAAAAAAAAAAAAATTAAAATTTTATACAAATATAAATTTTTTATTAAACATAATTATTCCTAAATTCCTTTAACAACAAGTAAAGAGCCAAAATTCAAATTAAAAAAAAAAAAAAAAAATTTTAATAAAACTCATCCATAGATTTAATAACTAATTGTTTAACTTTTTTATCATATTCAGCTCTATTTTTCCTAAACATAACTCCAGCATCAATATTAGCAGGAGAATCACAATTAGGTTCATTAAGCATAGAAATAACAGAAATTAAAATTTGTTCAACTCCTAAAACAGGTCTCCATCTTTCTTCAGCTTTTTCTTGTTCATTAAATTTATCAATTCCAGGAGGATGTAAAATTGAAATACAAACTCTTCCATCTTTATAAATGTTAGGATGCCACATTTCAGTTATAAATTTCATCTCTGGTGGATTTTGAGGAAAGTCTTCTGGAAAAGTTAATATTGCTTTGAATAATCCTCCTTCGTATATTGTGTCTTCTGGACCTGTGAAACATACTGTCCATTTGTAATAGTCGTTTTCATCTATTAATCCTACTGAGAATCCTAAGTCTGTTTGACGCATACATTCTTGAAGTTGTTTTTTAAGGATTTCTTTTGAAAATTTTTTCATTTTTTTTTTTTTTTAATTTGATTTTTTTTTTTTTATTCTTTTTTTTTATTTTTGAATTAAGTATTTTAATTTTTTTGTTTTTTTTTATTTTTTTTTCTTTTGAAATGGTTTTTTATCTGTTAAATATGAGTTTTTTCAAAAATGGGATTTAGGGTTATTTTTGAAATTAATTTGAAGTTATTTTAATGGATGTTTTTATTTTATTTTTTGTTTTATTTTAATTTTATGTTTTATTTTTAAATATGTTTATATTTTATAATTGGACGTTTTTAAATTTTTTTTTATAATTTGATATTGATTTTATATAAATTTTTTATGAGAAGTTTTTTTAATGATGAGAGTTTAAAATATCTTTTAAAATATATATAAAACTTTTCTTTTAAGTTAAGTTATGTTATGATTTTCATAAATTAATAAGTATTTCAATTTTTTAAATTATTTTTGATAAAGAATTTTAATTATTTATTTTATTAATTAATAATTAACTAAATAATTAAATATTTTTATTTTATTTATTTTTGATTGTTTTAATAATATTTGATTTACCAGGAAAAAATTTTTCCCAATTTGTTTTAATTGTTATTACGAATTTATTATTTATTATTTTTTTTTTTAAAAAGATTGTATCAATAATATAATCAATATTATTTATTTCATTCATAATTTTAATTCCAGAAAAATAATTTTTAGGAACAACTTGTTTAATATCTTTAATATATTTATCATTATTAGAATTATCATTAGACTTATCTAATTTAATAATTTCAATGTCCTGTTTTTCATTTTTATCATCGATAATATTATAATTAGAATCAATAATAATTTCATTTATATTTTTTAAATAACATTTTTTAATAATATTTTTCATCTCATTACTAATATAAATTAAACCAACTTTTTGATTACAATAAGGACATTTAAAGAGTCTTGTATGTTCCATAAAACCTAAAAATGTTTTTAAATTAAAACAACTTAAATGAGTACAATTCCAACCTCTTGCAGGAATATTAATTTTATCAGTATCGGTATAAATATCTATTAAACTAACTTTTTCATTATAAATAAAATTTTCATTTTTTACTTCATTATGATTTCTTAATGGGATTTTCTTTATTACTTCTTCTAATTGTTTTTCTCTTACATAATCAATTGATAAAATAAAATCATTTTTTTTATTATATTTTCCTATAAAATTTAATAATAATTTATTTTGTGTTTTTCTTCGAAAATCTTTTAAATTTGTACTTATTTTTAAATATGTTTTTTTTTTTAATTTATCACTAACTCTAAATGCAATTTCTCTTCTTAATTCTTTTTCTTCTTTTAAAGGATTTGTAATTATAACTTTATTAATATAAATATCAAAAAATCCAGGCCATAAAGTATTAAATCCTAATTCATCTATTTTTAAACATCTAATTATAATATAATCATTATCTATATTATTTTCATTTGTTGAAATAATATTATATAAATCAAAATAACATTTTATTATTGTTGATTTTTTTAAATCTTTTCCATGGATTAGTTTTCTACAAATTTTATTTTTTTGTTCTAAAAATAAATCTAAATTTTCTATTTGACAATCTGGACATATATAATATGGTTTCATTTTTAAGAAATTTTGTATACAATCTTTATGTTGAAATTTATTACATCTTTGACATTTTACTAAACAATTTCCTATATAATTATTCAAATTTAATGACTTCTCAACTTGGTAACATGGACAATTAATTATGAAAAAATCATTATTATTCTCTTTAATTTCTTTCATTTAAAATTAAAATTTTAAATCCAAATATATATCATTTCAAATTTTAAAAAAAAATAGAAAACATATTTTTTTTATTTGTATAAAGTGATTTATAAATTAATAAGTAAATATTTTGTGATTATTCTCCATTTTGTGGAGAATAAATTAAATTCCTTTATTTAGATTCATTTTTTTTGGTAAATCATTTCTTCTAAAAATAGGCATTTCATTTAGAAAAATTATAAAAAAGAAATTTCTATTTATTTAATTTTTTTCTTCAATTCATAGGATAAGATATTTATCTCAAATATTTGTTCTAAAATAGGAATAAAAGATTTCATATTTGATATTGAAGAAATATTAAATTCATTATGAATAAATATTACTTCTTTCTTTTAAAGATAATGTTAAATTTGCATTTTTAAATTTCCAGTGAAAAAATCAGTAGATTTAGTCTCTTTATTGAATTTAAGAATATAACATGGTTCTTTATTTTTTTTTTTCCTATAATATTTCTTGATACCCCACAAAACCCTTGTATCAGGAGGAGGATTAATAACACATAAATAATCATTAAAAACATCCATAAACAATTAATATAAATCACATTAATTATTTTTGAATTGTAAAAAAAATATTTATTAATAAAAAAGAGGAATATTTAAACTAATAAAAGAAGAATTTATTAAATTAAGTAAAGAAGAAAATTCTTAATTAAAGAAATATGTGAATAATCCAAATCATAATTATTTAATGAATTTGATAGAGTAATATGAATTTTTAAGAAAAGAGATTCAAAAGTTAACATCTAATATTAATTCATATACAATTAATTCAAATATAAATATTAATATTACTAAATCTAATTCCAATATATCTTATTCAAATAATATAGTTGAAAAAGATCCAATAAGTTATAATTCATTTAATAATAATAATATAATATTTATTTGATTAAAAATTTTTATTATTTAATAATTTAATTATTTTTTATTCTATTATAATAATTTCAAATCTCAATAATAACTTATTATTTTGTTTTGGGGATT
>JAJMZS010000455.1:0-36105 GCA_023807205.1 Isotricha prostoma | reverse complement strand
CCCAATCCCCAATCCCCAATCCCCAATCCCCAATCCCCAATTCATATTCTTATATAAATATAATTTAACTCAATAATTAAATATTATTTTTAATCGATAATTATTAAAAAATATTATAAACAAAATATTAAAAAAAAAACAAAAATCAAAAAAAAAAAAAGAATGGAAAATGATAAATCAGAAAATCAACCAATAATATCATCAAATAATGACAATTCAAAACTAAATATAGAAAACAATTTAAATGTAGATTCAATATCATTAAATGATAAAAAACAACATCATCATAGAAAGAAAAAAAAAAAGGGTAAAAAAAAGAAAAAAGAAGAAGAAAAAGAAGAAAAAAAACCAGTAAAAAAGAGTGTCTTTTCAAGTGAACAATTTATAATAAATGGAACATATTCTTTAATAAAAATGTTAGGTTTTGGTGCATTTGGTGAAATTCATTTAGTTTTTGATTCAAATTCAAAACAATTAAGAGCAATAAAATTTGAAATGTCAAATCATAAAAATCCACAATTAAAACATGAATATTCAATTTTAGAACAATTAAATAATTTATCAGATATAAAAAAAAAAGAAGGAGCAAATGATAATATTTCTTATAATTTAAAACCAAATGGAAGTGGTGTTATAGGAATACCAAAAGTATATTTATTTGATCATATGGAAAATAAATATAATTATATGATTATGGATTTTTTAGGTCCTTCAATTGGTGATTTATATCAATTACAAGAAAAGAAATTTTCATTAGAAACAATTTTAATGATTGGTATTCAAATGTTATCTCGTTTAGAATATATTCATGAAAGAGGTTTTATTCATCGTGATATAAAACCAGAAAATTTTGTAATAGGATTAAATGAAGATTCAAATGTTATTCATTTAATTGATTTTGGTTTAAGTAGAAGATACAAAGATAAAGTTTCAGGTCAACATATTTCATATAAAGAAAATAGACATTTAGTTGGAACTGTTAGATATGCTTCAATTAATGCACATTTAGGAATTGAACAAAGTAGAAGAGATGATATTGAAAGTGTTGGTTATGTTTTAGTTTATTTTTTTTATGGAAGATTACCTTGGCAAGCTACTAAAGATAAAGGAAAAGCTGAAACTAATAAAATTATGGAAAAAAAATTAATAACTCCTCCTGAAATTTTATGTAAAAAAATGCCTTTTGAATTCCAATATTATTTTCATTATTGTAGAAATTTAAAATTTGAAGATAGACCTGATTATTCTATGTTAAAATCTGTTTTTGCAAAATTACTTTTTAGTAAAATTAAATTTGGAAGTATTTTTGTTTATGATTGGTTTGATGATAAAAAGAAAAAAAATAAAAATTTAGAAGAAAATGAAAATCAAGATAATAATATAATAGTAAATAATTATAATAATAATAATGAAAAACCTTCAATTTTTAAAACTCCAAATTATAATGATAATGAAACTGCAAATCCAGATAATGATAATAATTCTAATAATAATTTATTAGATAAATATAACAAAAATAATGAAATGAATAAAGGAGGAAAAGCAAATGATTTATTTGATAAATTTATAAAAAATTCTGAAAAACAAGAAGTTCCAATTGGAATTGTTGTTCAAGATAAAAAAAATGATGAAGAATCTAAAAGTTCTGTTTCTGATTCTTATTCTGATTCTGAAAAATCTAAAGAAGAAGAAAAAAGTGAAGGGAGTAATAATAACAATAATAATAATAATCATAAAAATTCATCTGATAGTAATTATGGAATTTTAAATAAATCTGATTCTGATAGTAAAAAAGGAGATAAAGAAAATAATCAATAAAAATTCAATTTTGTTGATATTTTGTTTTTTTTTGATAATGATATTTTTTTACTAATTTTAGATTTCTGTAAATGAAAAAAATTTTTATTTATTTTTTTCATTTTTAAATTTATTTTTGATTTATATATTTTTTTAAATTTTAATTTATATTATGAAAAATTAAATATATTAAAAGTTTCTAATGAAATTATTTATAATATACTTTTTTTTATTTAATAAAAATAAAATAAATTAATTCAATTATGTCATAGTATATAACTGATTAATTATTTACTTCAGAAAATAACATATATAAAATATAGTTCAGAGAAGTAAATCAAAATAAAAAAAGTATTTTTTATTATTAAATCAAAGGAAATAAAAAAATATATTAATAAAATAATTGAATTAATAATTTAAATAATTCCTAGAAAATGGGTTGTTCAAATATATGTAGAAAAAATGCAATAAAAATAAATCAAATAGATATTGAAAATATAGAAAGCCCAAAAAATATTTTATCAAATTGTGATGATATGAAAAGTAAATCAGTATTTAATAATAAATCAACATATTTTTTAACTAAAACTCATTCAATGCTTCCTTTAACAAATACAAATAGAATTTTAAATAATAATTTAATTTTAATAAAAGCAGATAATTCATCATTAGAAGATGAACCTCAATTAAATTATATATTATCAAATAATATATTAGGTAAATATTTATCTGATCATGAAAGAAGAGAATTAATAAAAAAAATGCAATTATATGAAGCAAATGAAGGAACAATAATTTATAATGAAAGTTCAATTGGTAAATTATATTATATTATTAAAGAAGGTATGGTTGAAAAAAAAGAAAAAAAAAAAAATAAAATTTTACAACAATGGGATGTTTTTGGAGAATTATCTTTAATTATTAATACTGAAAGAGGTAAAGTTGCTAAAGCTTTAACAAATGTTTCTTTATGGGCTTTAGAAAATGATATTTTAAGAAATATGATTATTGAAAAAAATACTAAAGATTATATTGATAGAGAAAATATTATTAATTCTTCTAAATTATTAGAACAAGTTTCTCCTTTAGATAAAAAAAAATTAGCTTTAAATTTAATATTTGTTCATTTAAAAAAAAATACTTATTTAATAAAAGAAAATATTACTATTGATAATTTATTTTTTGTTAAAGAAGGAGTTGCTTGTTATTATAGAACTAATAATATAATGAGAGAATTTATTCAAGGTGAATTAATTGGTTTAATTTCTTTTTTAAATAATTCAAAAGGTTTTGTTGATGTAAAAGCAAAAACTGATTTATTAGTTTATATTTTACCTATTAAAGTTATAAAGGAAATATTTTCAAATTCAGAAAAAATGTTTATTAGTTTTTTATTAGAAGCTAGTTTTTTAAAATATTTTAAATATGTTAATAGAATGTTTATTCAGTTAATTTCATCTTGTTTTCATTTAGATTTTTATCGTGAAGGTGATATTATTTTTGAAAAAGGATTTAATATTAGTCAATCTTTAAATATATTAATTCATGGAAAAATTGATCATTATAATTATCAATCTGGAGATATTATTTTTTCAAATTTTTTTTTTGGAAAAAGTATGGAAAATATATTAGATAATGAAATTCTTGCAAAAACTGAAGTATTACTTTTTACAACAACATCAGAAAAATTACAAAAATGTTGTAATTATGATATTAATAAATTAATTGAAATTTTTAGATTATATAATACAATTTATGGAATTGATATATTAAATCCTTTAAGATATTCTAAAATTGAAAAAATTATAAGTCATTTAAAAATATTAAAATATTGTAAAGATGAAATAGTTGTTAAAGAAGGTGAAACAGGTGATAAATTATTTATAATAAAACAAGGAATATTTAAATGTTATCATAAAAAAAAATTAATAAAAACTTTTAAACCATATGATTTTTTTGGTGAAAAAAATGTAATTTTAAATGGAATAAAAGAAATAACAGTAATATCAAAAAAAGATAATTCAATGTTATATTATATAAATAAAAAAAATTTACAAAAAATAATAGAAGAAGAAAATATATTATCATTTTTAAGTGAAAGAGTAATATTTCAAGAAAGTAATGTAGAATTAAAAGATTTAAATTATGTTAAAACATTAGGAGAAGGTTCTTTTGGTGTAGTTTATTTAGTAAAAGAAAAAGCAGCAGTGACATATTATGCTTTAAAAAGAATAAAAATGAATAAAGTAGAAAAAGAAAATTTTTCATCTTATATTGAAATGGAAAAAAAAATTTTATTACAAATTGAACATCCATTTATTGTTAAATTAATAAAAACATTAAAAGATAAAAATGCAATATATTTTTTAGAAGAATATATAAATGGAATTGCTTTATCAAGAATACTTCAAAGAAAAGGAAGATTTGAAAAAAAAATAACTCAATTTTATATAGGTTCACTTTTAATATGTGTAGAATATTTAAATCAAAAACATATAATTCATAGAGATATAAAACCAGATAATATTTTAATATTAAATAATGGATATATAAAATTAATAGATTTTGGTACTTCTAAAATAATTGAAAAAAATATGACAACAACAGTAATTGGTTCTCCTTTATATATGGCACCTGAAATTATATTAGCTGAAACTTATTCTTATAATTGTGATATTTGGTCTATTGCAGTTTGCTTTTATGAATTAATATGTGGAAAATATCCTTTTATTAATTATGATAATGAAGATAGTGAAGATGATGATCCTTTAATTTTATATAAAGCAATTTTAAATGCTCAATTAACTATTCCAAATTATATAAAAGATGAACAATTTATTAATTTAATTAGTAAATTATTAACAAGAAATCCTACTGAGAGATTATGTAATATTAATTTAATTAAATCTGATATTTATTTTGAAAATTTTGATTGGGATTCATTATATGATTTAACATATAAAGCACCATTTCTTCCTAAATTATCATCAATTAATGAAAAAGAAAATAATAATGAAATTGAATTTATACAATATATATCTCAATTTAATGATGATAAAAATTATAAATTTTCTAAAATTGAAGAACATAAACAATTTTTAAAATGGTTTGAAAATTTTTAATATATATTTTGTAAAATAATGATAAATAATTTAATAATGGAAAATATTTGTTTATAAATTTATATTTGTTGATTTAGTTATAATTATTGATAAATAATTATTTTATTTTTAGTTTTTTAATTTAATTTATAAAGAAATTATTTTTTTGGTTAATATTTTATCCATATTTATCAATATGTTCTTTATTTTTTATAATTCTTTCTTTTACTTTTTTATCAGCACTTTCAATATGATCATGTAATTCTTTTGCTTTTTGATTACTTTTTACTGCAACATCATATAATTGTTGTGATGCTTTTCCCATTTCATTTATTTCTGCCATTAAATCATTAAAATCTTGATCATTATTTACTTCATTAACATTTCTTATTGGTTTATTTTTATCATTTTTTAATATATTTTGATTATTATTTTTCATATCATTTTCATTTTTTATATTTTTATTATTTTTATTTTCATTAATTTCTTCTTTTTGTTTTTCTTTTGTTTTTGGAGCTTTTATAAAAAATCCTTTAAAGAATCTTTTAACTGGGCCAAAAAAACTTTCGTCTTTTATTACTTCTTGATATTTTTCTGCTCTATATGCTTCTCTATCAACTTCATTTAATCTTTCATCTAATTGATTCATTTTTATATTTTGTTGATTTATATGGTCTATATGACCATATATTTGTTTTTCCATACTATTTATATCTTTTTTAAATTCTTTTGTTGCATTACTCATTTTTTTTTATTTAGATTTTTTTTTTATTAAATTATTAGAATTAAATATACAATATTTTTTAATTATAAAATTGTAATTTCTTCTTTATTTTTAATATAATTTTTTTCTATTTTACCATTTTTATATTTATATATTTTCAATTGATTTTTTGGAAAATATGTCATTGTTATTTTCGTATCAAAAAAAAAATAAACATATTTTCCAGATGGAAATATTTGTTTAATATCATTATTTATAAAATAAATTATTTTAAAACCATCAGGAAATATTTGTTGTCTTACTCCTGAATTATATATTATTTCTTTTGCATTATTATTATAATAAAGAATAATTTTATCATCTTTATTTTCTCTTTTAGAAATAATCATATCTTTTAAACTATATTTTCTTTCAAATTTCATTTCAAAATTATTTTGTTTTGAATTATTATAATCATCATCATTTATTTCTTCATCATTTATATTATTTTTTGTATCTTTTATTAATGAATTTGAAGAAAAAGATGGAAAACCATTTATTATATGTTTTTTAAGAAATTTTTTCTCACTATCTGATTTTTTAAATAAGTTTAATTTTGGTTTTTTACTTTCACTTATTATTGAATTATAATTTTTTTTTTTAATATAACAATTATTTTCTTTTGTTTTATTTGTAATTGAAATATCTTTCTTTGATAAAGATGATAAATTTATTTTATTTGATGTTTTTAATATTTGATTATTTAAATTTAATTTATTATTATATTTATAACTTGGTTTTTTTATATATGTTTTTATTTTCCTATATGATATTTGATTTGATATATTTTTATTTAATGATTCTAATTTTTTTTTTTCTTCTTCAATTTCTAATAATATTTTCTTTTGAAATTCTTTAAAAGATTTAACTTCTATATTAAACTTTTCTTTTTCTTTTTCAAATTGTAATCTTTCAATTTGTAATCTTTTTTGTTCTGCTTTTATTATTTCTAAATCTGTTATTATTAATTTTAATATTTTTTTATAATCATTTCTCTTTATAATAATTGGATTCATACTATAAATATTAATATTATCTTGTATATTTTTTGCAGTTAGTTTTATTTGATTAATATTATCAATTAAAGTTTTAAAATTTTCAGGTGATATTTTATTTAAGTTTTTTTCTTTTGAATTACTATATGCTTTTTTTTTAATTGATTTTTCAAAATCTGAATCAAATGAAGAAAAATTATAAATTATTTCTTCACTTGATGAAGATATATTTATTGATTCTTTTTGTTTTTGTTTTTCAATTTGATTTTTTTTATTTTTTTTTTTATTATCCAATATTTTATTGACTATATCAAAATTATTATTTGATACATTTTTTAATTTTGAATTAGAAGAACTTAAACTTTCTTTTTTATTTGTTTTATTATTTCTTGAATGTAATGAAGACTCATCAAGAAAATTATTTTTGAATTTTTCATTAAAGTTTAAATAATCTTGATTTATAATTTTATTCATATTTTATTTAGTAAATATTTCTGAAATTTAAAAATATATAAAAAAAAATAATTTAAAATATTATTAAATAAAAAATATCTATTTACTTAAGTAAAAATTCAAAATCATCTTCAAAAAATTGCATTTTATGTCCTTTATCTAATCTATTACAAATTAAATTAAATTCTCCTTGTGTAAAAATAATATTTGAATTATATAAAAATTCATATAAATCATCAGGACTTACAATTTTTTTATCATGACTTATTTTAGGATAAACTTTTTTAAAAAATATATCAATATAATTATCAGGAAAATTCCCTTTTTCATTTTTAATTCTTGTTTCAGATGATAATAGAATATTAAATAAATTTTGTATTAAATATTTAGTTCCAGGTGAAATTTTATCTAAAGAAATATAAAAATCATGACTTGAGAAATCAGTTCTTTTAAATAAAATATCTTGATAATTTTTATTGTTATATGGAATAAGCATACAAGTAAAATCTCTAAAATTCATATTATTTTCATCTTGACTAAAAGTATTATAAATTGAATTTATTTCTGATTCTTTAATTTTTACTTCAAAAGATTTTAAAGAATTTTTAAAGTCTTCTTTTGTAATATAACCTTTTAAATCTTTATCAAAGATTCTAAATAAATCTTCTAAAATAAAATCAGCTCTAAAAATTAATTGTTCTTTTGCTTGTTCAATTTGATTAAGTATATCAATTAAAATTGATATAAAATCAATAAAATAAATTTCATCTTCATCTCTTTCAATTGTTAATTTTATATTATCAATAAAATTATTATTATTATTAATAGTATTTTGATTTATTAATTGTTCATGTTGTTTTTTTTCCATTTTTTCTTCTAATTGAATATCATTAATTCTAAATTGAACATTATCAAAGAAAAATAATGCATACATATCTTGAATAGTCACACCATCTTCATTTTTAGAAAAACAAATAAGATTATATAATTCTTTCAAACAATTTTGTTCTAAAATCACGTGATTATTTATAAGAAAAGAATTAAATCTAAAAATAAAAAAAATAAAAAAGTATTAAATTTACTTTTCAATAGTAAAATTTACTTCATTTTGACCTATAATAATCATTAAATCTCTTAAAGCAAAATCATATCTTTTTCTAATACTATCAGTATTAAAAAGTATATTTCTACTTAATTCAATACCAGAAATTAAAAATTCTGTTAATAAAATTTTATCATTAAATGTAGAAATATTATTATATCTACTTTCATCTTTTTTTTCTCTTAATATTTTATTTTTAAAGTCAATAAAATCAATTGGAATTCCACCATATAAACTTAAAAATAATCTTATTTCAATTAATGAAGAATATATTCCATATTTTCTATATTTTTAAATTATAATTAATTTTACTTTAAAAACTCTACTATTTCTTTTTCTTCTATTTGTCCTTCTTTTTTGATATCAATTTCATCAAACAAATTTCTTGGATTAAAAGAATAAGATTCTTTTAATTCAAATAGTTTTTTTTTTAATTTTAATAAATCATTTGACATTATATCAAAAAATTTTGCAACTCTTCTTATAGTTTCATCTGTTAACATTTTTTATTTTTAAATTGTATTTAATGTTTTTTATGTTTATTTAATTTATTAAATATTATAATTATATATTTAATAGATATATTAAATATTATCTAAAACATAGGTAAACATTTTTATTTTATTCATTGTTTTAATTTCTAAATCACTGTAATAGAATATTATTTTATATTTCTTCATTTTTCTTTTTATTATATGAAAAACAAATTCATTGTTTTTAATATTATGTTCAGTTTTACTAAATTTAAATAAACAATTTTTAAAACAATTAAATTGAATAAAAAGATAATAAGCTCTTTTATTATTTTCATCACCTGAAAAAATAAAACAATTACCAAAAGGAAAAATATCACTTAAAAAAGATAAAACATTAATATTTGAAAGTTTTATATTTGACAATAAAAATATTTTTTCAGTTTGAAATTTTTTAAGTGAATAATATTCAATTTTTTCTTCATTAATTAATGCAATAGAATATAAATTTTTAATAACAAATATATTAGTAATTTCTCTATTTAACTCTTTTTCGATTGTTTGATTATCAATATTATAAATAATTATTTTATTTTCATCTTTTTTATTAGGTGAAAAAAAGCAAATTAAATTATTATCTATTTCACTTAAATTAATTATTTCAATTTGATTTTTAAAAAAATGTTGAATACAAAAATCATTTTTATTAATTTTATAAAAATATACTGAACCATTTATATAAGAAGGAATTATGAAATAATTTTTTTCTTCATAATAAACAACATATTCACCTTTAAATTTACATCTACAAATTTCATTTTTATTATCAAGATTAAAAAATAAAATTTTATTTATACAAAATAATGAAATTATATTCTTTTTATTCCCTAATATTTGAAAATGAGAATAATAATCTTTTTCAGGTAACCTATATTTAGAATTATCATTTATGTATAAATATTTTGATGTTAATTTATAAGATTTTTCATATTCTGAATCATAGTAAAAATATTTGATATTTTTATTAAGTGATTTTGTAATTTTTAAATGTTGGAAAAAATCATTTACTAAATATTTAGATGAATAACTTAAAATAGTAATTTTATTTGAAATAATTATTTCCTTTATTTTTTTGAAATGTAAATTATTAATTATAAAATTTTTTATTTTTTCATTTATTATTATTGATAACTTATTATGACCTAAATTATAAATTAATGAACATAATTCACTTAAATTCAATAAGTTAATTATCAATTTGATTAAATCTCTATGCTTAATTTTATTTATTCCTTTTGGATTATTTATAATTTTTTTTTGTGAAAAAATTAAATTTATATTTTCTAATAAATGATTATTATTTCTTTTTTTATTCAAATAATCATTTGTTTTTGTGAGTTCATTAATTATATTTTCCATTTTTAAATTTAAATAAATAATTATAATTGAAAAAAAAATTAAAAAACAATTTGAAAAATAAATTTATATATTAAAATTTCTATAATTATTTGTAATCTCTTCTGCTTTAGGATGATAAGAAAAAAAAGGATTATTAAATACTTGTTCAGCAAAATTTCTATTATTCTTCATTTGTTCAACAAAATCATTTCTATTAATTAACATATCTAATTCAATAAATTTTTGCTCATTTCCAACTTTATTTTTAATAATTTTATATGCAATATTTTTTCCTTCACTTTTAATTTCTAATTGACTTTTTCCAATAATTTTATTTTGTTCATTATCATAAAATAATTTTCTTAATTCTTTTTTAGCTTGATAAATATTATTTAATTCTTTTCCTAAAGTATAATAAATTAAATTTGAAGAAGATGTTAAAATTGATGATGAATTATTTTGAATTAATTGATGTTCATATGAATTATTAAAAGGAATATTTAAAGGTCTAATACAATAATCATTATTATTTTGAAAAATATCTAATTCACTATTCATTATAAATCTTCTTATTTTCTTTTCATCATTATTTAAATAATTAATATTTTGTTCTTCTTCAATTTCCATTTTTTTTATATAAAAAATAAATTATTTTTACTTTAAATTTCAAATAATTATTAAATTAAAAAAATTATCTAATAATTAAATAATTTATTTTTTTAAGTATTTTATTCCTTAAAAATGGGAAAATTTATTCTATTCATTTTATTTTTATTTTATAATATTAATTATATATTAAATCAAACATTAGGAATAGATATTGGTTCAGAATTTTTTAAAGTATGTATTATATTTCCAGGTAATAAATATAGAATGGTTGAGAATTTACATTCAAGAATAAAAACACCAAATGCAATTTATATGAAAGGAACTGATCGTTTATTTGAAAATGACGTACTTGATAAAAGAATAAAAGATAGTAAATCTTCATTTATTTTTTTAAATAATTATTTTGGTCAAAAATATAATTCTTCTTTTATAAAAAATTTTACTGATTTTTATTTTTATAATTATGATATTGAAGAAGATAAAGAAAGACAAGTAATTAATTTTAAAGTTAAATATATGTTAAATCATAAAATGAATGAAACATATAAATCATTTCCTATAGAACTTATTTATGGAAGTATTTTTAGATATATAAAAAAAATAAGTGAAATATATTATAAAGAACAAACAAATCAAATTAAATCTATAGATTATTGTTTTATTTCAATACCATCTTTTTTTACTTATAAACAAAGATTATCTTTAATTCAATCTGTAAAAATATCAAAATTAAAATTATTAGGAATAACAAATGAAAATTCAGGTGTTGCTGTATATTATTATATTAGAAATTATGATAATAAAAATGCACCTCAATATTATATATATTATAATATGGGTTCTTCATATACTCAAATTTCTTTAATTGAATATTTAAAAGAAGAAGTTCATTTAATTAATGATGTTTATGATAATGATTTTGGAGGAAATACTCTTACTAGAAATTTAGTATTATTAATTATAAAAAAAATAAATGAAAAAAATAATAATTCACTTAAATTAGATATTAAAACATATAATAAAATATATCCTTATGCAATTAAATATAAAGAAATGCTTTCTGCAAATAAAGAAATACATTTTACTATTATAGTAGATTATAAAAAATATGAAGATATAATAACAAGAGATGAATTTAATAATATAAATCAAGATTATTTTAATAGAATACCAAAATTAATGGATTCACTTTTTTCAAAAGGGAATATTACTATAGAAAATATAACACAAATAGAATTAATTGGAGGAAGTATTAGAGTACCAGAATTACAAAATGTATTAAAAAAATATTTAGGAGAAGAAAAAGAAAAAATATTAGGTACTCATTTAAATGGTGATGATTCAATTGCTTATGGTGCTGCTTATACTTTTAAAAAAAATAAAGTTTTAAAAGGTGATGGTAATCATTTTAATATTTATATTGAAATATATTCTTTATATAATAATAGTAATATTTTATATAAAAAATCTATTTTATTTTCTGAAAAAACTGAATATGAAAGTAGTAATAAAATTAATTTAATTTATGACAATGATATATATATTAATATATATGAAAATGATGATGTTATTTTTTCATATAATGTTACAAGAGTAAATGATACTATTAATCAATTTAAAAGAGAAGTTATTAAAAATGAAACAAATATTACTTTTCCTAAACCAATAATAAGTTTAAATTTTAGATTTAGTAAAATTGGTTTAATTTATCTTAATAATCCAGAAATTGTTTTTACATTAAATTATTATTTAACATTAAAAAATGAAAATTTAACAAATTTAACTAAAACTGAAAAAGATTTTACATATACTTTACAATATGTTCCTCAATTATCAAAAGAAGAAAAAGATAATATTACTTCAATGTTAAATAATACATCATTAAATTTAACAAAAGAAGAAAAAAATTATTATTTTATTAAATTACAAATTGGTAATATTTACCCAAGAGAATTTCCTTTAAAATTATTATATAAATTTATTGATAATTATCCAAAAATTTTAAATTCTACAATGTTAAAATTTTATGAAAATGAATTAGATTCATTTGATCAATTTGAAAAAGATCAAGAAGTAATAATAATGATGAAAAATATTATAGAAACTTTATTATATACTAAAAAAAATTTTCTTGAAGGAGATTATGGAAAAAAATTTGGAAAAGAAGAAGAAGTCAATAAAGCAAATGATATATTAAAACAAGTAAATGAATGGTATGAAGAAGAAGGAAATTATTTAACAAATTTAACTTTATTAAATGAAAAAATAAAATTAATAAATGATACATTTTTAAATTTTGAAAAAAGAGAAAGTTTATATAAGAAAAGAGAAATTGCTTTTGAAAAATTTTATGTTCAATTAAAGAATTTAGATAAAGATTATAATAAATTAAAAAAAGAAAAACCTTGGGTTGAATATTATTATGAAGATACATTTTATGATAAAGTACAAAAAATAATAAAATATGTAAAAGATAAAGAAGAGGCACAAAAATTATTAAAATTATATGATGATCCAATTGTAAATGGTGATGAAATTGATGAAAAAAGAGAAGAAATTTTAAGAGAATATCAAATTATGGAAAATTTAGAAAAACCAAGACATCCTGAAAGAGAAAGAAATTTAAAAATTGATGATTTATATGATGATAGTTTTTCAAATTGGTTTAATAGTTTTTTATAATTTAAATATTAAATAAAAATTATTTATAATTTAAATTTTTAAATAAAAAATGAAAAAATAAATTATAAATTCAAATATATTTTTTTAATATGAATTTTTAATTTTTTTTCAATTTTTATCAAACTTTATCAAACAAAAAAAAAAAAAATTATTTTTTAAAATATTTTTATATATACTTTATATATATTTAAATAAATTTCTTTGAATTTTACACATTTATTTAAATTAAAAAAAAATATTTTTGCGCCAAAAATGATATTTAAAATGGAATAAAAAAAAAATATAATATAAAAAATGCAAGAACAAGAACCAAAAATTATTCGTCAAACAATATTTCAAATACAAAAAGAAAAAGAATACACAATAGATGTAGACGAAACAACAAATATTAAAGAATTAAAAAAAATATTAGCTCATGCTGCTCATTTAAGAAAAAACTCTTTTAAAATATATCACAATGACATTGACTTTACTCATAATTACAATGATAAAACAATATATGAATTATTTCCAAAAGAACAAAAAATTTATTTTACTTTAGTCATATCAGACATTGAAGAAGAAGAAGAAGAAGATTGTTTAATTGAAGTAAATACAAATTTACCTTGTAAAGATCATCCTGGAAAATTTCAAATTTTTTACTGTTACACTTGTAAACAATCAATATGTAAAAATTGTTTAGATTTAAATCACAAAAATCATGATGTTAAAGAAAAATATGATTATTTGGCACCAACTAAATTATTAATTGAAAGAATATTTAAAGATGCATATCAATATATTGTTGAAGATAGTTATGATAATTGTAATGCTGCTATTGAATTAGAAATGACTATTAAAAATTCACTTTTTGCACAATTAAATCAAATGATTGATCAAGTTGCTATTAATTTAACTGAATTAATTAAATTTTTTGTTAAACAAGTTACTCTTACTAAAAAAAATATTAATGAAAATATTACTTTACTTAAAGAATATTCTATTCATGCTTATAAAGCTTTGAAAAGAGATATTAATACAAATCAAATTATCATTGATGATGATATTTTTTTAACTTTAGATAAAAAATTAAAAGAAATTATTCAAGATAAAGAAAGTTTAAAAGAGAATACTAAAAAGTTTATTGAAATTAATAAAAATATTGAAAATATAAGAGAATATACTACTTATGTTTACCAAGAATTATTTAATTTTATTCAGCCTCTTTTAAATCAAAATAAAATAAATGAAATTAAAAATAAAATAAAAAGTGCTGTTGTTTCACCAATTCAAAAAGAAGCAATAATGGAAAAAATGTTTGAAAATGTTACAGTAAGTAGAAAAAGTTTATTGAGATCTAATAATAGAAGTTATAATAATTCAGGACAGACAATTAAATCAAAATATGATATTCATAAAAATGTAAATGAAACTTCAATTTTTAATGTAATGGGTAATAATTCTAATGTTTCTAATAATTCTAATCAAAATGAAAAAGTTATTTTTGGAAATCAAGGACAATTATTTCAAAATAATCAAGGATATAAATGGACATATCAACAACATATATCAAATAATAATCCTCAAGTTGATAATAAAGTTAATAGTAATAGTAATAATAATAATTATAACAAAGATAGTTTTCCTCTTGAAAATAATAATATTAATAATCAAAATGTAAAACAATATACTTTTGGTCTAAACAATAATCAAATTATTGAAAGTTCAATAAATGAAAAATCTTTATCTTTTCCTATGAATTCAAATCAAAATTCTTCTACATTTGAACAAGAAAAAAATATGAATATGACTAATGTAAATATGAATGTAAATATGACAGATAATAATCAAAATAAAGTAATGATAAATAAATTAATAAATCAAACTTCAATACCACAATCAATAAATAATAATAACATATATCAAACATCAAATCAAACTATAATTGAAAAAACAATAAAAACTAATAAAACAAATGACACAATAAATAATTATAAAACAGAAATAAATATTAATGCAATAAATGAAAATCAAAAGAAAATAAATATTCCAAATACTACTTTACAAAATCAAAACTTTATTACTCAAAATAATAATCTTAATCCAAAAAATGAAGTTTCTAAAGAAATAAGAACATATACAAATAAAAATATAAGCAATGAAAAAACAGAAATAAACAATCCTCAAAAAATAGTAGAACAACAAATAACTAAAAATATAACAACAACAACTGAAAATGGAGAAAAAATAACAACAAAGATAATAACAAAAGAAATAAATATAGGAAATAATAACATTACTTCAAGTAATTCAATAATAAATAATTCATCATCAAATGATATAAATAATAATAATTTTTTACATACTTTAAATAATGCAATTAATCAAGAAATAAATGAGTCTAAAATAGAATATATTAATGAAGAACCACCTAAAACTTATATTGGTGATCCAAATAAAAATTCAACTATTAAAATAAATTCTTCTTCAGTTTATATTTTTTATCCAATTCCAAATACAAATAGAATAATAATAGAAACTTCAGATGAAAATTCTTCAAGAGGAAAACAAATAGAAAAAATAATAGAATTTCCAATAACAATTGAATTAACTAAATTTTTAGAAGGAAATGGTTTTTGTAATTATAAAAATAAAATATATATTTCTGGTGGAATATATAAAAATCAACCATCAACATATTTTTTGAAATATGACCCTTCATATAAAACAATAATTCCATTACAACCAATGAAAATAAGTAAAACAAATCATTCAATGATTGGTTATAATGATAAAATTTATTGTGTTGGTGGAATGAATAATAATAAAAATGAATATTATGATATTAAAGAATTAAAATGGGAATTAATGCCAAATTTAAATGTTAATGAAAGACAATTTCCAATGTTATATATTAATAAAAATTTCTTATATGCATTTTGTGGTTTAAAAAATAATATTATTATAAATACTATTGAGAGAATTAATTTAAATAATTTAAATTCAGGATGGAATTTTGTTAATTATAAAAATCCAGATAATTTAGATATTAATATTTATGGTTGTGGTATTATTCCATTTGAAGAAAATTCAATTTTATTATTTGGAGGAAAAAATAATAATGAAATATTAAAAAAAGTTTTTAAATATAATTTTCCAACTGATTCTTTTCATAAATCTGGTTATTATACATCTATTGATTTTGGTATTGATTTTCCAGTTTATTTTAGAGAAAATGTTTTACATAATTTAAATGATAATCAATTAGGAGGAATTTGTGAAAATGAACAACATAGAGGTATTTGTCTTACTTTTCCTTCTGAAAAAAGATAAGCTTTTTATTAATATTTTTTTTTTTTAATATTTAATATTATTTAATCTTAATTAATATATAATTATATTTTTTTTTCATTGAAAAAAAATTATCAATGTTTTATTCTTTTTTTTTATTATGAATAATAATTAAATTTTAAAAGACTTTTAATACAATGTAAATTTTTGCTTATTTATTTTATATTATTTACAATAAATAAAAAATATGTTATTAATTACTCCATTTAGTATTCCTAATAAAGAGAATAAATAACATAAAATCAAAATAGTAAATTAATAAATCAAATTTATTGATTGATTATATTCATTTTTTCTTTACAAGAGTCTTTTATTTTAAATAATTTATTAACTAATTCAGAATCAAGAGAAATATCAATATTTTCAACTTTAATTCCTTTTTTACTAATTTCATTCAATTTATAAATATGTCTTCTTCTTTTTTTCTTATTCAAATAATAAATAATTGTATTTTTATTTTGATTTTTTTCATTTATAAAATTATCCTTTTTGTAATTTTCCTTATCAACATTCATTTTTATATTTTATGTGAGGAATTTAAATAAAAAACTCTTTATAATCATTTTAGAAAGGCGCTAAATCCTTCTTCTTCTATGAAAAAACAATTTTTAAAAATAATTAATTAATTTAAAAAAAATAAATTATTTATAAAAATAAATAAAAATACTATAAATATAATAACATTTTTTCCTATTTAAATATTTGATTATAATTACTAGTCTTCATATAATAATCATAATCAAAAGAAGTATGTTTAATATTTTTTAAATTATCAGTTACACCATTAATTAGATTTTTTAATAAAATAGTATCTTGATTATAAATAGGCATAAAAGGCATAAAAGGCGGTATTGGAATAGTTAAAAAACCATTAATTGATATTTTAGTTAAATATAATTTTGGGTCAAATTTTATTGGTAAAATTCCCATTATTAAACATTTATCATATTTTTCATTATTTAAATCTATTTCTTTATTAAATCTATAATATACTAAAAATGAAGTAAATTTCATATATGGTCTATTTGCTTTTGTTGGATAATATAATATTGAAAAATATGATTCATTTATTTCTATATCTTCTATTATTATTTCTTGTAATATTGGAATTATTTTTATTATTTCTTTTATTTCATTTATAAATATTTGTCTTAAATGCCATGGTTTATTTTCATTAAAAGATATTATTATTTTATTTGAATTAAATCTTATTATTAAATTTGAAATTAAATCATTTACTATTATTTCTTCATCTTCTTTTATTTCTTCTTTTGACTTTATTTTATTTATTGATATTAAGAAATTTATTATTTTTTCCATTATATTTTCTTTTGATATTACAATATTTATTGAATCTAAAGAAATTGAATAATTAATATTTACTAAATAACCATATAAATAATATGTATTTTTTAATTCAAAAAGTGAAATATATGTAAAGAATTTAAAATAAGTAAATAATTTCATTTTAAAAAAATAATCACTATTTTCTTTAGGAATAAAAGGAGTAATTGAATTAATAAAAATATCTAAATTATTTTTCCCATCATATAAATTCAAAAATTCATTTTTTAAAGAATTAACAATTTGAACAGGTTCTAATTTCATATTATTAAATTCATTTTTATTATCAATATTAATATTACTAGTATTAGTATTTTTATTTTCCCAATCTAAAATTCTTTTATGTATAGTTTGTATCATAGGAGTCATAGAATAAAAATTTCTATTATTATTATTATTATTAATAATTTTTTCTTGAGGAGAAATAAAAGGTTGAACAGGAATACTTCTAATCATTTCTTCAGGATTAATTCTCATTATAACTGGAGTTTGACTATTATTATTATAATTATTAATTCTATTCATTTTAGAAAGTGGATTTTCTTTTAATTTTTGATATATATTTTCACTAAATTTTCTATTATTTGAATTATTATTATTATTTTGAATATTAGAAAAATTAATTAAATAAGGATTTTGCATCATTGGACTCAAAGGAGTATAAATAATAGGAGAACCAATTCCAGGACTATTAATATTATTATGAACATAATTACCCATTGAATTAGGACTATTATTATTATTATTTAAATAAATATTTGGAGAATTATAAAAATTATTATATTTAACATATTTTCCCATATTAAATTTATCTCTTATTGAAGGAGGAGAATTATGTTGATTAAATAACATTCTTTCAAAATCATTTTGATATATTTTTTGAGGAGATGAAATTTTAATATTTAAAGGAGGAATATTATTATAAATGTAATTGTTATTATTTAATTTATTTTGACTATTTTCATTATTATTATTATTATTTATTAATGGACTTGTTATTTTATTTGATTGATTTGATGTGTCACTTGTTGCACCGTCATTTTTTTCTTTTTCTAATTTATCATTTTTATTTAAAACTGATGATAAATTTATTTTATTATTTATAAACATTTTTGGAATACATAATTCTAAGTAAATTTTATTTAATTTAATATTTGAATTTACTACTGAATTAAAATTAGTATGTAATATTTCATAATCACCTGAAAATGGTCTTGTGAATTCTATTCCTATATTTATATTACTTAATATTTTTGCAAAAAAAGTTAAATTATCTTTCATATGATTATTATTATTTTTTTTTCTTTTCCAATTTTTCCTTTTTTCATCATATGAACTATTTTTAAAATTTTTAAGTCTAAATTGTATACTTTTAATAAATTTTCGATATTCAACAGAAAATAATAAATCACTTTTAAAAATTTGAGTATCATGTATTGTTCCATTTAAATTAAAAAAAACTTCATTTTCTACACATTCATCATTTAAACTTCTTAAATCTAAATTATTATCATTATTTCCATTTGTTAAATCAAATTCTAAAAAGAAAATATTGTTTAAATTTTCAATTACTCCTAAATTTGCATCAATTATCATAAAATTAAATTCAGAATTATCGATTGGAAAATTAATATTTAAAAAATCTTTAATTGAAACATTTAATGATGATTCTTTTAATTTATTAACATTTAATTGATTTTTTGATTCAATTTCTAATTGATTTAAACAATTTTCTTTTAGAAAATTTGTATTATAATTTGAAGTATTATTCTGAAGAATATTTAAGATACTTGCTTCTAATTTTTTAAAAAATAAACTTTTTCCATTAAATTCATATTCTTTTATTATTTCGTTTTTTGATTTTTCATTTTTAATTTCAGCTTTTAATTTCCAAGATATGCAATTATTTAAACATGAAGGTATTTGTTTATGTTTATCATTATTTAATTCTATTGATTCTATATTTAAATTACCTTCTTCTTCTTCTAACTTTAAATTTTCTATTGTTTCAATTTGTAAAATCTCTTTATTTTCACTATCCATATATATTTAATTAATTTTTTATTAAATAATTTTTAAAAAAAATAAATTTGTTTAAATTAATATTCAAAAATTAAATACATCATAATATATTTAAATATACAAGAAGTAAAAAAATATTTTTAAAAAATAAAAAATAAAATATAATATAATAAAAAAAAATAAATCATAAAATTATAATCTAAATATATAAATGAATCAAAAATTTATAACATTAATTAAGTATAAAAATTAATTTAAATAATTAATTAAAAACTCAAAATAAAAATAACAATAAACATAAAAAAAACCCATAAACACAAAAAAAACCAATTTGAAAAAACATATTTAAAAAAACCCAAAAATAAAAATAAAAAAACCCTAAATTAACTTTTCCAATTCCCCTTCATCAATTTTTTTAATTTTCTCTTCACTTTCTTTTTTTTTAAAAACTTTATCAAAAACAATAAAACAAGCATAAACAATAGCATAAAAATAATTAGCAGCACAATTAATATTACAGGCATGAACAAATCCAAATTCTTGTGTTAAATTTCCTCCAAATAAAGGTCCCACAGTTTCTCCTAAAAAATAACCTAAATTATAAGTAGCACTTGCATAATCTTGAGCAGAATTTTCATTTAATCCAACTTCATTTTTCAAAATTTCAATAGCATCAATAACAGCTGGAATTGAAATAAAAGCTCCTCCAAAACCTAAACCAGATAAACCAATTATAATAATTGATAATCTTTGAGGTAAAAATTGAGAAGGTCCTAAAAATAATATAAAAAATGAATTAAAAAACATTCCAATTGTCATTGTTATTCTATTACCAAAAAATTTATTAGCATGAGATAATATTTGTAAAGAAAAAAAATAAAATATTGTAGTTATTATAAAAAATAAAGCTGTTTGTTCAGGTTCTAAATTAAATTTTTTATTTAAATGACTAGCAAAAACAGGATAAATAAAACTAATAGAAATAGAATCCATAGTAACAGCTAAAAAAGTTAAAATAATATTTCTATTTGTTAAAAGAGGTAAAATATCAACTTTATTTTCTTCATTATCATCATCATCATTTTCATATTTATGAATATCTAAAATAGGAACTAAACTAATAAGTAACATTTCCATAAAACCAGAAATTAAAAAAGGGAAATTAAAACCAAACATATAATAACCTAAACTAGCAATTAAAGGACCAATTGAAATACCAATTGAAGTACCAACTTCAATATAACCTAAATTTTTTTCTATTTCTTTATCATCACTTATTGCTGCTGTTAATGAATAAATTAAAGTTTGTACTACTGCTCCACCTGCTCCTTGACAAAAACGAATTATGAAACTTAATATTATAAAAGTTTTTTGATTTTCTATAAATGTTAATAAACCAAACCAAATTGTACATGATGATTCTGTTAAAATTGCTAAAATTAATAAATTTTTTCTACCAGATTTTTCACTTAGATATGGTGTTAATATTGTTAATAGAAAATTACTTATTGCAAATGATGAAAATATTATTCCTACTAATGATGATGATACTCCACGTTCTTCTGCTAAAAATGGATATAATGGTGCTAAGAGAGAGTATCCTATTTGAGAAAATACTGCAAAGAGAATTATTATTAACATTTTTTTTGAAATGATTGAAGAGGACATTTTATTTTTTTTTTTGTTTTTTAAATTGATTTTATTTTTTTTTATTTTTTTTATAGTGGTGAGAAGAGAAAAAAATTTTTTTATTTTTAGAATTTTTATATTATTTTATTTATTATTTATTATTATTTTTTATTATTTTTTAATGATATTATCCTTTTATAAATTAATTTTTTATATATAATTATAATAGGAAAATGTGTTTTTATTATGAATATATTTTCTTTAACAATTATATAAATATAAATTAATAATTAATTTTTAAGCTATTATATTTTTTTATAAATTTAAATTTTATTAAGAAATAAAATTATAAATTCAAAACCTTTTACTCTATTTATTTCAGAAAAATTCAATATTTAATAAAATAATTTTCATCCATTAAAACATTAATAATAGTTTTAATAAATAAAATATTTATCTTTAACAAGTTTATCGTTTATAATTTCACAAATAATTAAATTTCATATATTTAATTAATTTAGTTTTTCAATTATTTTTAAAAGATATTCATAAATTAGGATAATATATCAATCAAATATTACAAAAAATTGAATCTTTTAATAAAATTATGTTCATTATTATGAATGAGATTATCATTTTCAAATTATTATATTTTTCAATTTATTTAATTGTATAGCAGATATTTAAAAAATTATTTTTATTGATTTTACACTTTTAAATGCCGAAAAATGATGAAAATTTATTAAAAGAGAAATTAAATTCTTTCTTTAATAATAGTTTTAATAAATTATTTTTGAAGTTTGAAAATGATATAAATAGAATTGAAGGTATTAAATATGATTTCTATGATAATTGTATAAAAGAATATAATTTAATAGAAGAAAAAATATTAGAAGAAAAAAATGAAAAAATTGAAATAATATCAATTCCAAAAATTGAAAATTCAAGAAATAGAGATAAAAATTTGATAAACACATTTCATAAATCAGCAAAATTTAAAAATAATAATTTATTAAATAAATCCTTTGATAATGTAATAGATAATAAAAAAAATGAAGGTGATAATAAAAATAAAGAAAAGCATCATAGAAGATTATTAACTAAACAAATAATAAATTTTAATCAACATAAATTAGTAAAAATTCCTCATCCTAATTCTCATAGAGAAAGACCAAAAACTCCAATTTATACTATAAAAGATTCTAAAAAAGATTTTGAAATTAATAGTAACATTGATAAAAAATATAAGAAAGTTAATATTTCAAATATTAAAAAAGAAAAAAGTTATAATGAAAAAAAAGAAAATTTTAAAAAAGAAAAAAATAATTTAACTAAACAAAAATTAAAAAATAATATTCAAAATGTTAAAATTCATAATAAAACAAAAGAAAAAATTATTCAACCTAATTTTATTTATCAAATACCATATTCTTTTTTAAATTCAAAAATTTTATCTTGTTTATATATTTGTATAAAAACTAATTTTTTAACAGATAAAGAAAAAGTTAAAGTAATTATATCAAATAAAGTTTTATATTTGCATGAAAAAAATAATTTAGAAAAAATAAAAGAAGTTTATGAAAAAGAAAAAGAAAAAAAAGAGTTGAAAATAAAAAAAGAAAATTTAGAAAAAAGTTTTTTTATTCCTTCAAAAACTGCTTTAAATAGTTTAATATTTATAACAAAAGAAGAAATGTCAAATTTAAAAAATAATAATTCTGTTGAAATAGGATTAATATTTAAATTAATTTATATAATAATTGATGAAAATTATAATGAAAACACTACAAACACTAAATTAATTGAAAACTTTATAAAAGTAATTCTGTTAAAATATAAAGTAAAGGATTTGAAAAACTTATTAATTAATTATTGTAATAAAAATACCAATTTAAATTTGAATCAAACTAAAATTGATAAAATTAAGAGTATATTAAACCAAAATCAAAAATTAATATCAAATATTGATATTAAAAAAATAAATAGACCAATATCATATATTACATATTTATTAAAAGAAATTCATGATTATATAAATAATAAAAATGATAATTAAATATTTATATTATATTAAACTTTAACCTTTTTTTTGTTAGAATTAAAATAAACAATTATATTAAAATAATTATACATTTTTTCTCAAAATATTTTCTATAGAATAATCATTATTACATAAAATATTATATTAAATAATAAAAAAATAAGCTAAAAAAGATAATTACAATTTTATGAATTATATAATTTCAATTTAATAAAAAATTATTTTTGTAATATATAAAAAATAAATGGAAAAAACTTATGAATCTTTTTCAGAAAAATATATAAAAGAATATAAAAGAGAAGAAGAATTATTAGGAATAACGGAATTATCATTAACTCAAAGAGAAAAATTTAAATTAAGAGATATCTCAGATATAAACGATAAAGTAATGTATTTAAAAAATATTCAAAAAATTGATATATCAAATAATTACATATCAAAATTAATATTAAAAAAATTTCCAATATTATCAATAATAATAGCTTCAAAAAATATGATTTCAGAAGTAAATTTAGTATTACCAAAATTAAAAATATTAGATTTAAGTTATAATTTAGTAAAAACAATTCCAGATTTCACAAAAACCCCAGAAATAACTGAATTAAATTTTTCTAGAAATTTAATTTCAAGAATAACAATAAATGACTTTTCAAAATTAAAACAATCATTAACAAAATTAGATCTTTCATATAATAGAATTAATTTTGATTTAGTTAATGATTTTATATCTTTAGTTGATGGATTAAAATTTTTTGATTTGACTGAATTTTCAATCCAAGGTAATTTATTTAATGAAAAAAATAAAGCTTTAATAAATTCATATAAATCATTAATAAGTCTTTCATTTAAAAAATTATTAAAATTAAATGGTGAATCAATATCATTTTCAGAAGGATTAATAGTAAATCAAGAAGAAATAATAAAACAAATGTTATTAGAACAAGATTTTCAAAACAGAACTAAAGATTTTCAAAATAAAGAAAATGAAATAAATAAATATGAATCAACTATTTTAAAATTTAAAAATTCAAAAATATTACTTAAAAAACCATCAAGTGCTTCATTGGATTCTTCTACAAAATCAGAAAAACATATTTTAGAAATTCAATTTAAACATATAAATGAAATAATAAATAAATTAGTAATGAGTAATGGAGAAAATCAAAATTTATATCTAGAATTATTAAAAGAAGTAAATGAAGTAATAAAAATTGATGATATTGAAGAAAATTCAAAAGAAGGAACAAATGTTAAAAATTTATATAATGCATTTTTAATGAATTGTAATGAATTATTGTGTTTAAATCCAAATTGTGAACAACAAATATTAAAATTATTAGCTCAATTTTCTTTAGTTAGTCAATTAGGTTTTGGTGAAATTACACTTGAGTTTTTAAAAGCTTATGTTAATAATAATGAAGATAAAAAAATAATAGTTAAAGAGATTATTGAAAATATTGTTATTACTAATTTACAATTAATGTCACAAATTCCTTATGATATGATTAATAGATTAATTAATTTTTTTAAAGAAACTAAAATTTCAAGTTCTTTATTATATCAAAATTTAATTTTAAATATTATTAAACAAATTTCAATTATGAATAAAGAAATTGAAGAAAAAGAAAAAGGAAAAAAAACAGAAAATTATAAAAATGAAATTGAAGAAATAAGAAGAAAAATTGGTTTAGAAAATTTAGATAATTATATAAATGTATTAAATTTTATAATTGAATATTTAAAAAGTGAAAGTGAATTATATAAAGAAAAACAAATAAAAATAAATAATGATAAATTATTGAATTTTGATATTGATAGAATAAAAAAAAATAATAATGATAAATCAGAAATATCAGATGATGAAAATATAGATAAAACAGATGAAGCAACAATAAATAATTATTTAATTGGTGATATTTTACAAAAATATGATTTTAAAATTGGAAAAGAAGAATCAGATGAAAAATTATTAGATATTCTTCAATTATATGAAAAATATGAATTTAAACTAAATAACGAATTTAGTAAAGGTGATAAAGAAAATATTTTTGGTAGACCAATATTTAAAGAAATGGTAAATAAAAATGAATTAGTTAATATTCAAATTTGTTCAGAACCAAAAAAACAATATTTTATGGATATTACATTTATTTATATTTTTCTTAATATTTTTAGAGAAACATTTCATAATTTAAAAGAATGTAAACTTTATTTTCCTTCAATAATGGAAAAGAAAAATTATAAATTATATCATCAAAAATTTTTTAAAGAAATTGAATTATTAAATACTTTAATTTCAACTTTTAATGTTAATCAATATAAATATAATCATTTGTTAACATCTTGTGATGTTGAAAAAATAATTGATATTTTAGATAGTTTAATAAAAGAAATTATAGAAGAAAAATCAGATGGAGTTCCATATGATAAAATAATATTAAAATCAATTTATCAAACTAAAGATGCAAGATATAATGATTTAAGTAAATTATTTTTTCAAGATTTACCTTTAATTTTAGATTGTATTGGAACATTAATTTCTTTTTTAAGAGAAAGAGAATTTAAATCTAAAATTGATTCTAATATATTAGATAAATATTATAATATTTTAAAACAAGATCAAGCAGATCCATTAATTATTATTGGTACTTGTAAATTAATGAATCATATTTTACAATGTCCTCTTTTTTTAAAGAATGAATTAATTTTTGCTAAAGTTTTTGATAGTTCAAGTTGTTTTGAAAAGTTATTAAATTATATTGATCAATCAAAAAAACAATATGCAAATGCAATTGAGAAATTAGATTCTGAAAAAAAAGATAAAAAATTTAGAAAACATAGAGGAGGAATAGAATTTGAAAATATAGAATCAAAAGAAATATTTGATTTTTTTATATCTATAATAGATATTTTTTTAACAATATGTAAATTTAATTCAGTAAATGATTATAAAATATTAAGACAATTAGAAGATTTGATAATAAGATTAAATTCAAACCAATCTAATTTATTTAATTTATTAGGTAATTGTTTAAAAATAAGAAAAAGTGATGAAATAAGACAAAAAGCAATTGAATGTTTATATCATTCAGAATCAAAACATATATCTTATGATATAATACAAAATATTTTAGATATATTAAAAAATTATAATGAATCAGTAACAGAAGGACAAACTGAATATGTTTTATCATTATGTTATTTAACTTTAACAAATAAATTATTATATTCTATTTCAAATAAAGAAACTAATGGTTATAAAACATTTAAACAAGCATTAAATCTTGCAATAAGTTTTCTTGATAGTAATTCAAATAGACAAGTCACAGATGCAAAAGAAGAAAAAGAAAAAAATACACTTTCTTTATGTTTAATAGTTTTTTTATCAAGTGCAAGTAGAATTCCAGAAATTTATAGTGAATTATTTAATGAAAAAAGTGAAAAAGTATCATATTTACATTTTAAAAAAATATTAAATAATGATTTTTTTTTCTTTCATGAAAATTCATATTATCCTATTGAATTAGAAAGAACATATTTAGGAAGTTATTTAATAGTTTTATTTGAAACAATGGAAAATAATAATCCAATTCCTCCTTATTCATATCCTTTTTTAAGAATATTAATGAAAATTTCTGATATTATTGGTTATTGTGATGATGCATCTTATCCAAATTTATCTCAAAATTCTAATATGGAAGAATTATTTAGAAATGTTTTTCAAATTTGTAGAGATCGTTTTTTTATTAAAGTAAGAAATGAAACTAAAAATTGGTATCATTTTTCTACTTGTTGTGCTAATAAAATTGAAGAAATTAAAAATCCTGAATTATTAAAATATTTAGAAGAAAGTCATAAATTTATTTATGAAACTGAAAGTGAAAAAAATGAACAAGTTGAAAAATATGTAAGAAATACAAAAAAAAATGAAGTTGATAAAAATTTAGAATCTTTAATTAATGATGAGTATGAAGAAGAAAAAAGAAAAGCTTATTTAAATGAAGCAATTTTTCCTAAAATTTCTATTAAAGAATTATTAAATGAACAAGTTAATTATTTAATTTATTTTCAGAATTTATTTTATTATTTATTAGGTGAAAAAACAACTTTAAGAGATGATACAATAAATAATGAATTAAAGAGAAAATATTATGTTCCTATTTTAGAAAGTGAAAAAATTTATGAAGAATATATAACATATAAAAATTATGGTAATATAAAAACAATAATAGGAGATATAAAACATTATAATAGTGAAATTCCTTTTTCTTCATCAATAAGTAAAATTACACTTAGAAAATTAAAAAATCAAAATTTAGAAAGTTATATGAAAAGTTCAAATGAAATAGTTTTTGAATTAGAAAATCAAAGAAATGAAAAAGTAAATAATTTTACTTATAAAAATGATTTAAATTCATATGAATTATATGGAATTAAAGAAGGAAGTAAAAGAAGAGAAATGGATGAAAATATAAATAATCCTCATTTACGAAGTTTAATAATTTCTACTTTTTTAAGAGGAGTTTATTCAATTTTAATTTCACCTTCTATTAAAATGAGAGAAGATTTTATTAAAAATTTATTTTATGATGATAAATTTAAATATTTACTTTTATATGCTGGAACACAAAGAATGTATATTAATTATGATATGTTTATGATATTTGAAAAATTATTTCATATTAATAATTTTGAAACTATTATTAAAGCTTGTTCTTTTTCTCCTTATTCTTTAAATTCTAAAGAAGATGTTATTAAAAAATTTAATGAAACTATTTTTAATAGAAATTATGAAAGTTCTGATTCAAAATTAAATAAAGAATTAAATTTATTTCATAAATTTTATATGACTTCACTTTTCTTAGAAAGAGAAATTAATAAAAATAAAAGAACAGGATTAAATGATTTACTATTTTTATTAACTTTTGAAAGAGCAATGTATTCTTTTATTAATTCATATTGGCAATATAATTTTCAATATATTGATCAAGAATTTAGATATAAAAATATAATAAAAAAAATTTCAGTAAAAGACACATTTCACTTTTTCTTTAAAGTAATTAATCAATTAAAAAGATATTCAATTTTCTCATTTAATTTAATAAAAAAATATATGAATAATTATTATATAATGCAAGGAAGAGTTTTATATAATATTGGAATAGGAGAATTAGAAGGAGTAGTTAATTTTATGAAAGAAAGACAAAGAAATTATCTTTTATATCTAGCAAAAAATGAATTTGAAATTATTAAAATTTATGAATTATTAGCTTTATTTAGAGAAATTGATGAAAAAGGAGAAATAGAAATTTTATATATTTTACTTAATATTAAAAATGAAAAATATAATATTGAAAAATGCTTTACAAAAATTTTAATTGATGAAGATTATATTCTTCAAGCTCAAGCAATTAATAAAAGTCTTTCTAATAAATTATTAAGAAAAAATACTTTTAATCAAATATTATTACATTTTAATATTGATGATTATAATATTGATAATAATTTATTAAAAGATATCACTGAAATCAATTTTAAATTAGCAAAAAGAATTACAGAATTAATAAATTTCAAAAAAAAAATTATTAAAAAATATTTATTAAATAATAACTTTATTTTAGAAGTATATTATTGTTTTATAAATGATAAAATAAAATATGAAGATAAAAAACAAGAAGAATTTGTATTAGCATTAACAAAAGATACGATTTATTTTGCTAAAATTATAGATAAAATTGAAATATTAAAAGATTCAAATGGAGAACAATTTGAAATAATAGTAAAAGATTTAGATTTTGAAAATGAAGAAAATGATGAAAAACAAACAACAAAAGGAGAAACAATAAATGGAAATACTAAAGATAAAGAAGAAGAAAAAAATAAAGAATTTGGAGATGAAGCAATTTGTTCTTTTTGTATTAGTATTGAAAGTATTCATTCAATTTTTATTTATGATTATAGTAATAAAATTTATATTAGAAGTAAAGATGGAAATTATTTTTCAGTTATGTTTAATTCAAATATTTATTCAATTTCATTTATTAATGAAATAAAAGTTATTAATAGAAATATTTTAATATTAAAAAGTGATAGTTTAAATGAATTAATTTCAAATGATGAAAATAATGATGATCGAATTAATCAAATTATAAATAATAAAATATCTAATAATATTATAACTGATATTTATAAAATTCAAAAGGCACAAAAAATAATGATTGAGGAATTAAAAAAATATTCTAGAGTAAATGTTCAACTAACAAATGCAATTGAAGAAAATATTTATAGGTCATTTTATAAAAATTGGTTTATTAATGAAAATATTATTTTATTAAAAGAACCTAATAGAATATTATATTGTTCTCCTTATTGTTTATATTTAATAAAAGAAGAAGAAACTTTTGAAAGAAAAATTAATATCGATTATTTTGGTGGAAATGCAAAAATTAATGAAAATAATCTTTTTAAAATTTCTGATAAAATATTTTATAGTGATATTAAAGAAGTTAAAAATAAATTTACTGATTTAGAAATGACAATTATTTCACAATATAAAAAACAAAAGAAAAAAGAAATTACTATTAAATTTATGGAAAAATACGAAATGTTTCTTACTAATATTAATTTGACAAATATTAATAAATTTTCTTTTGAAAAATATCTTAGAGAAAAAAAGAAAAATAATAAGGGAAATGTAATGTATGATGATGATTATGATTAAATAATATTTTTAATATAATATTTAATAAAAAAGTTTTTTAAATTAAATTAACATTTTATATTATTAGTCAAAAAAATAAAATATGATATATTAATTAATATATTTTGAATTTGATAATGTTAATGGAATATTTATCAATTGTTTCCAATATATATTTTGATTTATATTTAATAAATTTTTCATAAAAATCTTTTTAGAAAGTTTTGATGAAAAATATTTATTCATATATACTTTTTTATTTATTTTAAAAATACTAATTACTTTTGCAGAACCAAGATTTATAATATAACCAATATTTTCAGAACAATCAATTAAAAATATTATTAATTCATTATATGGAATTAAATCAAATTGATTTAAAAAATTATTATAACCATTAATAACAAATTTTTCCCAATTATTCTTTGTAATTTCATTATCTAAAATAATGTATTCTGCAGAATAAAGAAACTCATTTCCTCCATTATTAAAAGTAATTAATTTATTATCTATTATTATCATTTTTTTTGATTTTAATTGTTCATTTAATTCAGGAAAATCACTCCATTCTTTTTTATTAATATCATATTTAAAACATAGTTTTGAATATTCATTTTTGTCTATTTTTCCTCCAATTAAATAAAAAAAATTATTATATAATATTAAATCAAATTGCAAAAGTGGTAAAGTTATATTAGGTAAACATTCTATTTCATCTTTAAATATATTAAATCTTTTAAAGTGACTACTACTTTTTTTTTCTTCACCAAAACAATAAATAAATTCTCCTTTTCTATCACATTCAAATAATTTTGAAGTTAATTTATTTAATTTAGGTATTTTAAATAATCTTTTTAAATTAAAATCATATATACATTTGTTTTTATTTTTATCTTTTATTATAATATATTTTTTTTGATGATAAAATGTTTTATTTATAATTAAATGAAAGAATCCTTGATTTAAATAATCTAATAAACTCTTTATAAATATATTATTTGATAATAATATAATAAATTTTTGGTTTTTTATTAAATTTAATGTTATTGTTCTTAATTTATAATTTTGAGTTAAATAATTTGAGAAAAGTGTTTTTAAAGAATTTAAATATGATTTTTTTTCTATTAAATTTTTTTTACTTTTTATTTGTTCATTTATAAAATTTATTTTTTCTTTTGTTTTATTTTTTATATTTGTAAAATTAAATGATTTCAAACTATTAAATATATTATTTTTTAAATTTATAAATATATTTTTATCAAATTGGATAAAAGACTTTAAATAAGAAGTTAACATTTTTTTATCTTCAAAATATTTCTTATTGGATTTGTAAAAATTATTTATTATCAACTTATAATTTTTATCACTTAATTCTAAAGTAAAAATATCATGATTTTTTTCTAAATGTTCTTTATTATTAAAAATAATTTTAACACATTTTTGACAAAAAAACTTTTTATTATCTTCATTATTACAAAATCCATTATTATATTCTAAAATACTAGTATTAATTCTAATGTGGGAATTTTTTAATTTAACTTTAATATCACAAAAAGGACATTTAAATTTAAAAGATTTTTCTTCTTTTATTTTATCATTATCATTAATAATATAATTAAAATTTTCATCATCAATAATATCACTATTATCATTACTTTCATTCGAAGAAGAAGAACTTTTATCTTCATTTTCATTATTATTATTTTCATCAATATCCATATTATTATCATCATCATTATCATAATCTTCATTTGAATTATTAAATCCATTATCTTCTTCTTTATTATTTGATTTTTCTTCATTATCAGTTGTAAATAAATTATTATTAATACTTATATTACTACTATTAAGATCTTGATGATTACTGTTATTAATACTAATATTACTATTATTACTATTATTATTATTATTACTATTATTATTATTGATATTACTATTATTACTATTATTACTCATACTTAAATTACTATTATTATAATTTATACTTTCATTTGAATCAGATTCATTTAAAGATTTTTTTTTTTTTGTATTTTCTTCATCATCACTTAATAATAATTCTATGTCATAATCAGGTTTGTATACTTTTAAAATATTTTTTTCAAAATAATTTGTATTACTTTTTGATGTAAATGATTCATTATTTTCATTTAAGCATTCACTTTTTATTTTAATAATACATTGATGACATATTGTATGACCACATGGGAGAAAATAAGGTGTGTATATATTTGAAAAAATATTATCACAATTTTTACATTTTACTTTTTCCATTTTTAAAAAAAATAAAAGAATAAAAAAATTGAACACATTTAATTATATATTTATTAATTAAAAAAATAATAATAAAATAATACAATTATTCATCTTTTTCATCTTCAACAACAAAAGGATCATCTTCTAAAACTGTTTCATCAGTAATAAATTCTCTTGTAATTAAATTTTTAGGAATAATAACTTCTTTTATTAAAGCAACTACTTCTTTATATTTCTCTTGAATAGTATAAAATTGAACAGTTTCACCAAAGTCAAATTTAATATTATATGGAAATGTAATTCTAATATAAAATTTAGTTGTATCTAAACCTCTTCTTTCAACTCCTTTTTTTATTATTTCTATATCTAATACATCATCAATTTTTTGTACTCTTTCAGTTTTTGATAATAAAATATTATATTTACTAAGTTTTATTATTCCTTTCTAAAATAAAAAAATTAAAATTATTTATACTTTTTTATTAACTGTTAATTTCTCTATTTTTCCCATATAAATCATAATAAAATATACATAATATAAAGCAATATTAATCGTAACTGTTATATTTGATTTTGCTTCTTCATACATTATTACATATGTTAAATATATTGCTAACCCTAAAAAAAATGAACTAAAAAACCATAACATCCAAGGAAATCTTATAAATCTATAATATTGACATTCTCTTAGTTTAAGTAAATTCTGTTCTATATACAATTTGATAATTATTAATTAATTACTAGTAAATGTTGTATCAAAAGAAGGTTCTTCTTTTTTTGAAAGCATTAAACTTGATAATCTCTTCATAATTATTTAAAAAAAACAAAACTAATTAAATTATTTTAAAATTGAATAATATAAATTATAATTTGAATATTATATGATTAATTAGAAAAAAAAAATATGGACATAAAGAACAAAAAATATTTCAATAGAACCTTTAAAAAATTTCATAATAATAGTATTTTATTTCATAGTAAATCAAATAACATCCTTGAAACTTACTCTCCGAAATTAAGACCAAGATCTTCATCTTTAAAAGAATTTAGTAAAAATATTTTTGGTCCAAAAATAGATTGTATAATGTTTACTGAAGAAGAAATAAAATTATTATTTGAAAAAAAATGTGAAGATATAGATGTAAATATTAGATTAGAATTATTTGATAGATTTAATGATTTTATTAGTAAAAGATGTGTAAATAGAATTATTGATTTATCTGAATGTAATTTATCTATTAATTCAATAAAGGCTTTAAAATATATTTTAAAACATAATAAAAATAAAAAAAAAGAAGATAAATGTTCAAGATTAATTTTAGCAAAAAATAATATTGGAGATAAAGGAATAGAAATTTTAAGTGATTTTTTATTTGAAAATAAATCTATTGTTTATTTAGATTTATCCTCAAATGATATAGGAATTAAAGGAGCTGATTTATTATTTAAAACTTTAATTAATAATATTTCAATTATTAGTTTAAATCTTTCTTCACTTGATGGAATTAATAGAAATAGGATTTGTTCTGAAGGTTGTAAATTTTTAACTATATTATTAAAAGAAAATCATTTTTTAAATGAATTAAATTTAATAGGTAATTCTATTAAAAATGAAGGTTTAAAATATATAATTGATGGTTTAAATAATAATTTTTCACTTACTATTTTAATGTTAGGAAATAATGAAATTGATGAAAAAGGGATATCAAATTTCGATATTATAAAAAAATGTAATTTACTAAAACTTGATTTAAAAGAAAATTCAATTAAAAATATAGGATTAAAAATATTAGGAAAATGTTTAACTTCAAATTTAATGTCATTAAAAAAATTAAATATATCATCTTGTAAGGTAACATTTGAAGGAATAAAAAAATTTTTCAGCATAATTTTCCAAAATAGAACAATAAACTCAATAACATTAAATAATAATTATTTAGGAGGAGGGAAATTTGATGACTTAGAACCTTACATTTCAAATATGAATTTAAGATATTTAGGATTAAGTGGTTGTTCAATAGGAAAAGGTTTTATTCCTTTATCAAGTTTATTAATATCAAATAATACTTTAAAAGGTATTGATTTAAGTTATAATCAAATTGATGATGATTGTTTTAATCATTTTATTAAATTACCAAGAAATAATAGAATGTTAAAAAGTATTGATTTATCAAAAAATTTAATTAGTGGAAATAGTGCTAAAATGTTTTTTAATAATTTAACTTTTAATAATAGTTTGAAATATATTAATTTTCATGATAATCAAATGCAAAATTCAGTTGCTAATACAATTATTAATTCTTTAAGATTAAATAAATCAGTTTTAAAAATAAATTTAAATGCAAATAGAGTTCAATTAAAAATGATAAATGAAATTAATAAATTTTTAAAAAGAAATGCTACTATTGAACATGATAGATTAGTTCCTTCTTTAAAAGATAATATTAAAAGATTACAATTTAATCCAAAAGAATTATATAATATAAAAAAGAAAATTATTGCAAATAATAATGATAGAAATATTTTATATCAAAAAGTTATTGAAGATAGTAAAAAATTTGCTAAACAAAAATCAATTGATGAGAAAATTATAAAAGAATTAGATGAAAAAAATAATAAATATATTCAAGAAATTGAAAATTATAATAAAGAAATAAAAAAAATTGAAATAGAAATTGAAAAAAATAAAAATTATTTTAATGAAGAATCAAAAGAAATTGAAAAAAAAATTAGTAATTTAATGAATGAAATTAATATTATTCAGGAAAATAATTCAAAAATGAAAAATGAAAGAGAATTAATGAAAAAAGAATTTGAAGAAAATATTAGAAAATATGAAAATGATTTAAAAAATATGGTTAATAAAGTTAATTTAGCATTGAAAAATAAATTTACTATTAATAATGATTTACAAGAAAAAAAAAATGAATATTTTTCTCCAAAAAAAAGTGAAAAAATAGAAGATAAAAAAGGAAAAATATCAAAAAAAACTAGTAATTTAAAAGTAACAAAAATTACAAAAAATGAAAAAGAAAATGAAAAAGAAAAAGAAAAGAAAGAAAAGAAAAAATCTCGTCCAGCTTCAACAAATAAGAAAAAAATATGGAAAAGTTCAAGTGCAACAAGCATAAAATTAAAAAAAAAAAAAGAAAAATAATATATATATTGGAAATATATAAATAATTAAAATATTAAATTTTTTTAAATATAATAAATAATATAATGAAGAAAATGAAATAAAAATTATTAATATTTTTTAAAAAAAAATTAGAGTAGTTTTTATTTAAATATATTGAATATTAATTAAATTAAATATATTTATAAGTTTATAAAATTAAAAAAAATAAATTATGGAATACAATGGATATTACTAAATGGGAAATTACAGAAGATATTGAAAAAATTGATAGAAT
>JAJMZS010000454.1:0-36131 GCA_023807205.1 Isotricha prostoma | reverse complement strand
CCCAATCCCCAATCCCCAATCCCCAATCCCCAATCCCCAATCCCCAATCCCCATTAATTAATTATATGCAATTATTAAAATATACTTATTATAAGATATTTTAATATCTATATAATATTTATCTTAAATTTTTATAAATTTATATTATTTTAATCATATTATTTTATTTTAATATTTTTAGTTATATTATATGTCATACATAAATATTTTAAATTAATTATAATAAATTATACATTCTAAATTAAATGTGATAGTTTAAATTTTGATATTCATTTTCAAATTTATTATATCTATTTAGATTTTATACTATTAATTTTTTTTTCAATTTTATTGTCTTCTTCTTCTTTGATATTAATAAACTAAATGACCAATATCAAATTTTTCTTTACAAATATTTTTTATTCTTTTAATAAATCTATATCATAATTAGAAATATTATTTATAAAATTATTTTTTATCATATATTTTTTTCTTCTAAATTACCACAAAATTTTATATCATCATTATATTCATCATTTTTCTGAAGTTCACTATCTAATGTTGCAATTTCTTTATTCTTCCATTTTCGCACATAAATTTTAAATATTAAAAAAGAAAAAGCAAAAAGGCTTTTGTTTACGGAGCAAAAAGAGACAAGAAATATGATTCAACAGAATTGATGCAATAATTTTTTTTTAAAATATCATAATTAAATTTTTTACTATTTTTTATTTCTAAAATTAGCATTTCATTTTCAAATTATTTTAATTTATATTCTTACTTTTCTCAACATTTATATTATTAAAAGGTAAAATAATATTAAATTATTTTTCATAATTATTGAATTGAATATATTATTCATGAATTTATTTTTTAAATATTACATTAATATATAAATAATAAAAACTCAAAAAAAAAAAACAAAAATAAAAGAAAATCAAAAATGGATAACTTTGAAATTCTTGAAAAACTAGGTGATGGAGCCTACAGTATAGTATATAAAGTAAAGCGTAAAGCAGATTCAAAAATTTATGCATTAAAAAAGGTAAAACTGCAAAACTTAAATGAAAAAGAAAAAGAAAATGCATTAAACGAAGTTCGTATTTTAGCATCAGTAAAATCTCCATTTGTAATATCATACAAAGAAGCATTTATAGAAGATTCAGATTCATCATTATGTTTAGTAATGGAATTTGCAGATAAAGGAGATTTATATCAAAAAATAACAGAATTTAAAAAAATAGGATGTCTCTTTGAAGAAGTAGATATATGGAAAATATTTATTCAAATGACACGTGGTTTAAAAGCACTTCATGATATGAAAATTTTACATAGAGATTTAAAAAGTGCAAATATATTTTTAGAGAGTAACGGTTCAGCAAAAATTGGTGATTTAAACGTTTCAAAAGTAGCAAAAAAAGGTTTAGGTTATACTCAAACAGGAACACCATATTATGCAAGTCCTGAAGTATGGAAAGATAATCCATATGATTATAAAAGTGATATTTGGAGTCTTGGTTGTGTAACTTATGAAATGGCTATGTTACATCCTCCTTTTAGAGCACAAAATATGGAAGGTTTATATAATAAAGTTATTAAAGGACAATATGGGAAAGTTAGTGAAAAATTTTCTAGTGATTTAGGTGAAGTTATTAAAATGCTTTTAAAAGTTAATCCTAGTGATAGACCTAATTGTGGTCAAATATTAAAATGTCCTATTGTTAAGAAAAGATTAGAATATTTTCAAGCTCAAAGTGGTTTTGATTTTGATGTTGATATGGATGAAGGTATGTTATTAAAAACTATTAGAATACCTAAAAATATTCTTTTTCTAACTGATCGATTACCTGGTGCTAACTATAGTGAAGGTGATAAAGTAATTTTTAATAAAAAATATACTTTTCCTAATAATAATTTACCTAATATTAAAAGGAGTAGTGATAATGAAAAAAATCATGATGTTGATTTGAAACAAAGTAATAATGAAAAAAAAAATTTGAAAGTGAAAAAAAATGTTGAAGATAGGAAAAATAATATTAATATATTAAATGAAAGAAATTATATTAAAAATAAAAATCTAAATGAGAATTATTTAAATTATGATTATAATAATGTTAATATAAATTATAATCATCATAATAATCATATTCAAAAAAAATATAATCAACAAAAAAAAATAAAACAACAAAAATATTTAGAAGGATTAGGTTTATCTGAAATTTATAAGATTTATTCACCTAACTTAGCTTTGAATAATAATCAAAAAGGAAATAAAAGATCATATGATCATTATCTTTATAAAAAACCATATAATTATAATAATGAACATTCTAGTCCTAAAGTTATTCCTAATAGGAGATTAAATCCAATCAATAATAAAAATATTCTTAGGAATATTGGAATTAAAGTTTAGAAATATTTTTTGTTATATATATTTTTGTTAAGTTATTATTTTTTCTTTTATTTTCTTATATATAAAAAAAGAAAATAGTAATATCTTTGATTATCATATTTTTTAAAATATAATATAATACATTAAATGAAATATATTTTTATAAGTTTTTTTTAATATAATAATTAGTTATATTAGTTTTTAGATTTATCTAGAAAATATTTTATTAATATTTTATATTTATTTAATAATTCATTTGTTTCATCATCATTTTTACTTTTTTCTTTATATTTAATAACATAATTAAATGTATTTAAAATTTTAATAAATTTATTCCAAGAAATAATTTTATTTAAACTTTCATATTTAAAATTAATGAAATAAAGATAAATTTCACCTTCAAATAAAGAGGGTGGATAATTTGTTTTCATAAAAGAAAAAACTTTTTCAATATTTTCATTACAATTTAAATTAATATCATTATCAAGATTGAAAAAAGTACTTTCTTTAAAAGAATTTACAAAAATATCACAAATTTCATTAATAATTATATCAAATAAATTAATTTTCTTATTAAGAATATCAAAAATAATTTCTAAACTTTTATTCATATCTTTAATCCAAACTTTAAAGCAATCAATAGACCAAGAGGAAGGATTTCTATTATTTTTAATTTTACAATTTTCAATATAACAGTTAATAACTTTTTTCATACTCTCACTTTCAGGATTTTCATAATCAATGTTAAAAATATTAAAATAATTTCTAGAATCTAAAAAATAATATTTATTATTATTATTAATATCTCTTTCAATAATAAATAAATTCCAATGATTTACTATTCCTAAAATAACAATTAATATTTTTTTTTTTTTATTATTATTTAAAAAATTATTAATGCCATTTTGAAAATTTATTGCTTCATTTATTGTTCCATTAAATCTATTAAATCCATAAAAAAATTGTAAAATTGAAATATCATAATTTTCATCATTATTTAATACAGAAAGTATTTTTTTATTATTTGATATTAAAAATTTAAATTGATATCTTTCTAAAGGACCATTTTTAATTAAACTTTTAATTGCAGATTTTTGCAATTGCATATTATTTAAAATATATTTTAAGGTTTTATAATAAAATGTATAAAATTTCCAATTATTATTCATTTTATCAATATAAAGATGATTTTGTGTTTTTAAAAATTTTATAAAGTTTAGCATATTAAATAAAGAATGAAAACCACAAATATTTCCTTCATACTGTTGAAAGGTATAATATTGTTTTAATGTTAATTTTTCTGTTTTAATTTGTAAATTATCCATTTTTTTTCTTGTAATATATGTATATTTTTCTTTTATTATGTTTTCTAATATCTCTTTTATAAAAATTTCATCTGTCATTTTTAATTTTTATTTTAAACCATTAATGTAAAAAAATAATTGGAGAAACATTAAATTTTTTTTATAGTTAAATATTTATAATAAATAAATAAAATATTGTATATAATTCTCTTATTCAAATTTTTTCATTTGAATTTAAATTTGAATATAATTTTTTTTTATTTTATATTACATTATATTTATATTGTTTTTAATAAAAAACAATTTACATTAATTTTTACTTTTACAAAAAAGAATTTAAAAATAATATATTTAATTATTAATAATTCCTTTAATTAATAATAATATTAATAATATATGGAAACTTCAAAAGATTATATTATTACAACTGGTAATGTAAAATTTCCTAATTTCAATGACCCTGAATTTGAAGAGAAAATAAGAGAAAAAGTTGATGAAAATGCTTTATTATATGATGTAAATACTCTTATTGATACATTAAATAATTTAGAAAATCATTATATTAAATTAATATCATCTAATAAAAATAATTTTAATGACTTAACTGAATCATATAAAAAAAAAACTTATAATTTCTTAGTGATAATTAGAGCAATGAATTATCAATTTCAAATTTTAAAATCAAAAATAATTCTTTTATCAAATCCAAATGAAAAAAGTTCATTATTAGAAGCTTTAAATAAAATGTCATTCGATTTATTTTTTGAAGAATACAAAGAACAATTTTCTCATTTAATTTTATCTCAATATAAAAGTAATTCAGACAAAGAAAAATTAATAGAAATAATAGAAAATATAATAAATAATTCAAAGGAAATTTCAAATGTTGATTCAAATTATTTTGGTATAAATCTTTTAGATTTTTATATTAAATTTTCAATAAAAGTGATAAACCCAATAATTTCTCAAATAAATAAATTTTCATCATTACAAAATATTAAAAGTGAAGAAAATCAATTAATATATTTTAATTTAATTTTCTCTTTAGAAAAATTAAACACATTAAATTTATTAATAAAAAATAATTTTATAATCCCAAAAAATGACATATTTAATTTAGATGAAAATTCAAAAGAATGGAAAGAAATAAATAAATTAATATACATTGTATCTCCAAAAGATGAAAAATTAATACATGATGGATTTAATAAAATAGAAAAATATTTTAATAGTTTAAGACCACTTGTAACATATGGAATAACATCATCATGGAATACAATTAATACTTTAAAATGTATCCCATTATTAATCAAATATAAATTATTTCCAAATAGTTCATTCTATGAATCTAAAAAATTAGAAATGTTAGGATGTGAAAATTTAACTAGTCAAGTTTTAAATATGGGAAAAATTCCCTTAATTAAAAAAGTAATATTAAAAAATTGTCCAAAAATATATTGCAAAAGGAAAATTTATTTAAAAAGAGAAGAAAATGAAATAACAGAAAATTATATAAAATCAATTTTACCAAAAATATATAAAGATAATCCTTTAATCAATAAAGAACAAAATTTAAAAACTGAAAAAGAAGAAATAGAAAAAGAAGAAACTCAAATAGAAAATACAGAAAGTTTATCAATTGATAATTCAGAAAATACAAATTCAAATTTACCTTTATACTTAGAAAAAATATTAAAAAAAGATAAAAAATATTATACAAGTACTCGTTTATTTCATTCTTCAACAATATATTTTACAAATGAAGTAAAAAAATCTTTTCAAAATTTTTTTTGTAGAACTCCAAAAAATTATATAAGAAAAACATTATTAATTCATATTCACGGAGGTGGATTTGTAGCAATGACAACAACAATGCATGAACCATATTTAAGAAAATGGTCAAATAAATTAAAAATACCAATTTTAGGATTAAATTATCATTTATCACCAGAAGTAAAATATCCAAAAGCAATTGATGATATTTTTCAATCTTATATGTGGATAATTAAAAATGGAAAAAATGAATTAAATTTAGATTTTGAATATTTAATTTTAAGTGGTGATTCTGCAGGAGGTAATTTAATTTTATCATTGATTTTTTTATTAATTTATAAAAATAAATTTGAAAATTTAAATATTAGATTACCTGATTTAATTATTGCACAATATCCTTGTTGTAATACTAGTATTAATAATATGAATTATAGTTTAATGTTATGTTGGGAAGATTTTTTTTTAAATAATGATTTTTTACAATATGCTAATTTTTCTTATAGAGGAAATTATTTAAATGATAATGATCCTTTTTTAAATCCTGAAAAAGTTAATTTAGATTTATTGAAATATTTACCTAGAACTAGATTTTTTTTTGGAGGTGCTGATCCTTTAAGAGATGATATTATTAGATTAATTTATAAAATTACTCAAATTCATAATTTAGATTTTAAAGCTTATCAATTTCAATTTTATGGTCATGGATTTTTTGGTTTAGATAATGAAATTTTACAAAAAAATCCTACTGAAATTTTATTAAATGAAATTGAAGAGTTTTTAAAAGAAAAAAATTGTTAAAAAATTTATTTATTTAAACATATAATTTTATGGAATATTATAATTTATAAAAAATAAAAAACTAATATTGTTGTAAGATATATATTTTTTATTTGATATAAAAAAAACGCCTATAAAGGATAAAAATTATATATAAAAAATGAAAAGAATGAGTGGTTATAAAGAGCCTTCACCTGCAGATGATAATATAAAAGAAAGTTAAATCAGTTAAAAAAAAAAGTAGAAGAAAATACAAATGAAAAATATTCAACTTTTGAAGTAATTTCTTATACTTTTCAAGTTGTTCAAATACTAATTATAATATATTCATGTTTGTATTTTTAAACCTCTTCCTCATAATGGAAAAGAATGTAGGGTTTCTGAAGTTCAAACTGGTAAAAGTTTAAATGATCATTTGTAATAGATTTTTATTATAGAAAAATTATTATTTTTTCTTTTGTTAAAAATATTCTCTTTTTAAAATAAAAAATTTTAACATAAAAAATATTTTGAATCAATAATAAAAAAAATATTCTTTTGAATATTTGAAAAAAATGTTATCTCAAAATTTTCAAAAAAACAATGAAAGAGATGTTTTAACAACAGAATCAATTGAAAAATTTGAAGAATATAAAAAATTACATTCAGACATTCCAATAATAGGAGTTCATAGTGGAGTATTTCATGCAGATGAAGTTTTAGCATCTCTCTTAATAAAATTTCATCCAAATTACCCAAAATCATGTATAATTCGTTCTCGTAATCAAGAAATATTAAACAAATGTGATATAGTATGTGATGTTGGTGGAATAATAAATCCAAAAACACTTCGTTTCGATCATCATATGAGTGATTTTAAAGAAGTTTTCGATGAAAAAAATGAAAAATTTAAAGAAATAAAATTATCATCTGCTGGTTTAATTTTTAAATACCTCGGTAAAGAAATATTAGAAAATATATTAAAAAAAAATGATTTATATGAAAAAAATAAAGAACATATTAATGAAATGATAACTCATATTTATTCATCTTTTATATTAATAATTGATGCAAATGATAATGGAATAAATGCATATCCTTCAAATATAATTCCTAAATTTATTGATAGTACTAATTTTTCAAATAGAATTGCAAGATTAAATCCAGAATGGTATTTAAAAGATGTTGATGTTAATTTAAGATTTAAACAAGCTTGGGATATTGCAGAAGATGAATTAAATTATCATATTATGAAATATGCTAAAGGATATTTTTTAGCTTATGATATTGTTGAAAATTCTGTTAAAAAATATTTAGATAAACAATATTTTGTTTTAGATCAATTTGTACCTTGGAAAAAAATTTTATATGATATTGAAAAAAAATATAATATCCAAGGAAAATTTTTATTTGTTGTTTCTGAAAGAGAAAGTGAAAGTGATGATAAATTTTCTGTTACTACTATACAAAAAAATGAAGGAACTTTTGAATTTAGAAAAGGTTTACCTAAAAAATGGAGAGGTTTAAGAAATGAAGAATTAGAAAAAGTTAGTGGGATTAAAGATATGGTTTTTGTTCATAGTTCTGGATTTATTGGTTTTATGAAAAATAAAGATGCTGCTATGAAATGTTTAGAAATTGCTTTAAAAAGTGAGGAATAAAAATTATTATTTTATTTGACTTAATTTGGTTTTCTTTTTTATTGTTTTTTCAAAAATTTAATTTTATTTTTTTTCTAATTTTTTCAAACACTTTTTATTCTAAAAAAATATTTGATATTTTTTTAGTAAGATATTTTAATTCAATTTAAAAAAAAATGAATATATAAAATATATTTTTAAATGGAAAATAGTATTCAAAATAATACAAGTGCAGAAACTCAATCAGATATAATATCATCAGATAAATCATATCAAAATATAACAAATCAAAATATAACAAATCAAAATACAAATTCAACAGTATCATTAACTCCAAATCAAATAACAAACATTCCAAAAAGAAAAATAGGAAAAAATTATATATTTAATTGTTTAGGAATAAAAAGAGTAATAGGAATACCAGATACACTTTTTGCATATATATTAACAAATATAGGAATGTTTATTGTAGAATTTGGATGGATAATTTCAAATAATGTTTATTTTCCATATCAAATATATTTAATACAATTAATTTTTTATTTCTTAACAATTTATTATATGTTTATATCTTTTTTTAAAGATCCAGGAATAATTCCAAGATATAATCCAAATTTCCAATTAAAAGAAGAAGAAATAAATGAAATGATAAAAAAAGAAAAAGAAGAAAATGAAAAAGAAGAAAATGAGAATAAAGAAAAAAAAGAAATTAAAGAAGAAACAAAATTAAATATTCCAGAAAATAATAATAATAAAGAAGAGAAAAATACATTAAAACTACCTTCAATTTTACAAGAAAGAAAATGTGTAACATGTCACATAATAAAACCTCCAAAAACATCACATTGTCGTTTTTGTGATAATTGTATACAAGGATTAGATCATCATTGTTTTTTTATAAGTAATTGTGTAGGAATAAGAAATCATAAAGATTTTCTTTTTTTTTGTTTTTATGGTTCAATTGGTTGTATTCAAATAGTAATTTTTAGTTTTATTCATGGAATTTATGTTTTATTTAGATCTGATTTTCCTTTATGGAGTTCAATTTATAATGGAAATAAAATTTTACTTTGTATTTCTTTAATTTTACTTATTTATGGTATTACTTATGTTAGTATGGGAGGAATGGATATTGGTTTAATTTCTTTTACTGTTGGAACTGGTATTGGAATCTTTATTTTTTTATTTTATAAATATGTACCTTTGAAAAATGCTCCTTCATATTTTAATCCTATTTCTCTTTTATTTTTTGGAGGAAGTTGTAGTTTTTTTTGCTTTGTTTTTGGAACTTTTTGTGTACAAATTAGTAATATTTCTATGGGATATACTATTAAACAAAAAGCTTGTATTAATAGAGAATATTTTGAAAGTGTTAGAACACAAGAATATAATATTGATAGAAGTTTTATTCAAAAAAAAAGTCTTAGAGAAAGAATTAAAAATGTTAAAAATTTTATTAATATGGAAGTTCCTGAAAGTTTAATTAATTTTGATAGGGATGTATAAATTAAATTATTTTTTTTTATTATTGTTAGAAAAATATTATTTTTTTATAATTAATTCTTTTTTTAAATTTAGTTCTATTTTTTTTTAATGTTAAAATTTATATAATGGAAAGATATTGGTGGAAAAAATTAGAAAACAATAAAACATTACAATTATTTAAAAAATATATTCATATGATAATAAATAAAATAAATGAAAAATATATAGATAATCACATATACAATAAAGGAGTAAATATAGATGAAATCTTAATAGAAGAAACTTCAAAAGAAATAGACAATTCTACATTTAAATTAAAATTAAAAAAAAAAAAAAAACAAAATAATAATAGTCAAAATAATAATAGTCAAAATAACAATGAAAATAAGAGAAATATAAATGTATTATATATGTGTTTATTAAAATTTAATGGTTTATTAAGATATATGTATTTCAATGGATTAAATTATGAAGACATTTTTAAAATTTCTCATTTTATAAAACATACTTTTAGAAAAAAAGGAGAATATGTTTTTAGACAATTTGATAAAAGTAATGCATTATATGGAGTAATTAAAGGAAAAGCTGCAGTTAGATTAGTTGATTTTATTGATTATACTAAAATATTTATGAATGAAATTAATGTTAATAATTTTTCTCCTTATATTAATGAAAATATACATGTTCAATATTTTATGTCTGATTGTGAAGAAGAAATTGATGAAAAAGAAGATGAAGAAGAAGAAGAAGAAGATGATGATGAAAGTAGTTTTGAAGGAAAAAAAAATAATTTTAATTTAAATTTAAGAAAAGTTAAATACAAAAATAATACAATTTTACCTTTTAAAATTAAGGATAATGTTACTAAAAAATTAATTATTAGAAAAGATTTTAAAAGTAAAACAAAAAAAAATAAAATAAAAATTTTAACTGAACAAACTAAAAATTTATTAAATAAAAATAATAAACAAAAAGAAATAAAAGAAGAAGAAAATAAAAAAGAAAAAAAACAAAAAAATAAAAAAAAAATTAAAAAACCTAAACTTGATTATATTGATTTATTTGCACCAATAAAACCAAAAAAAGATAAAAATAAAAAGAAAAAAGAAAAAAAACAAAAAGAAATAAAAATAATAAAATCAATAACAAATTTTCAAACACCAAATGAACCACTTGAAGGAGAAATATTAAATAATTTTATAAAAGAATTTGAATATGAAAATTTTTCTTTATCAAATGGAATGTGTTTTGGAGAATGGGGTTTATTATATTCTATACCAAGATCAACATCAATTTATGCAAAAGAAGACACAGATTTTTTTTATTTAGAAAAACAATTTTTTGATAAAATTTTACTTTCTAAATTTTTAAAAAATGATAAAAAAAAAATACAATTTTTAACTCATAAATTTCCAATTTTTAAAAAAGAATTTAAAATAAGACATATTTTTACAAAAATTATTCCAATGTTTGTTAATAAAGATAATATAATTTATACTCCTTTTGATAATGCAGAAAATATTTATTTAATATATCAAGGTGAAGGTTTATTAATTAATTTACCAAATGCAAAAGAAAAAGAAGATTATTATATAAAAAAAAGTAATTATCAAATTATTTCTCGATTACAAGAAGGTGCAATTTCTGGAATTGAAAGTTGTTTAAATCATATAAATAAAAAATATGATTATTGTTTTATTATTTCTAGAAATTTTACTACTTTATTAAAAATTAATATTAAATTTATTTCTGGTTTATATAAAGATTTTTGTAAGTCGTTAATTCCACTTTATAAAAATCAAAAAGGACTTTATCAACATATTAAATTAAATAGTCAGAAAATTAAAGATATTAAAGATGTCAAAAAAAAATTGAGTTTAAGTCAAATTGTTAATAATGCTTTAAATGAAAATCAAAAGAAAAAAAGAATTTATTCAAATGATTTTAAATATAACGAAAAAATTATAAATTTTAATAATAATCATAAATACAATAATAAAATAATTATTAATCTTTCTAAAAAGAAAATAAAAGAATTTCAATTTAAATTAAGAAATATTAATTCAAATCAAAATATATTTTCAAATAAGTTAAATTTAGATAATGAATCAACAAATAGACAAACTAATTTATCACCAAATTCAGATCGAGGAAAATATTATGAAATATTATCATCATCATCAAATAATAATATAATTACAATTAATAAACATCATAGAAATAATTCTCAAATTGAATCTAAAAATTCTATTTATAAATTTAAAGATAATTCAAGTTTAACTTCTACTTATATTAGAAGTGATTCTGTTTTAATAAAGAGTAATAATAATATTTTTATTAATAAAGATAATGCTATTAAAATTAATCAAACACTTAGAAAAAAATTAATAAATTTTAGAAATATTAAAACTGGACAATTTAATTTACCTTTATTATCTGAAAAAACTAAAAATAATAATAACAATTAAATTTAATCAAAATTTTTCTTTCAAATTTTTAAAAATTATAATTTTATCTGAAAAACATTTAAATTTAATCATTAAAAATATTGGATTTTCAAAAATTTTACTTTATATATTATATAATATATAATCAAATTATTTTATTTATTGTTATTTATATTATTATATAAAATATTACTAATAAATAATCAAAATAAATTAATATTTTAATTTTTTAATATAAATTTTTTTCTTTTTTTTATGAAAATATTAAAAATGACTTTTATTATTTATATTAGTAAAGATAAAGTGAAATCTAATAATTTAATTATTATACTTTTATTGATTCAAAATATTTTTTTTTATTAGAATAAAACAAATTTATTATTATTTATTAATAATTAATAATTTATGAATTTTTTTTAATTATATTAATTAATATATTTTACATATATATTATATTCCAAAATATTCATTTAGTCTTTATAAATTAATAGTTTTTTTCAAAAATCTAATTTTAATATTATCCATTATTTATTTTTGATTTATAATAATTCAAAATTTATCAAGTTGTTTAGCATAAAATAATATATCTAAATACATTCTTTTAATTTTAAATTGTTGAAGTATAGAATTATATATACTATCACTTTTTCCATATTTTGAAAATAGTTTTTTATGAATTAAATAATTAAAAGAAATTTTTTCATTTGCACAATAAATACATGAAAAAATTGGTAAAGGAGTATCATTTAAATCTCTAAATCTTTTTTTATTAATATATTTTTTTTTCTTTTTTTTCTTATTTTTCTTTTTTGTTGGGAAAATCGCACTTAAACTTAAGTCAAATTGAATTGAACTATCTTCGAATAAAGAACAATCTTTAATTAAATCACTTTTAGATAAAATACTATTTGTTAATGATAATATATTTTCAATATTATTTTTTTTATGATTACTTAAGGGGAAATCTTGATAAAATGAATCCATTATTTAAATTTGAATAAAAATTATATTATTATTTATTTTAATTTTTGGAATTATATATAATTTGATAAATATTTATAAATATTTGTTATTTTTTTTCTAAAAAATTCTATTTAAATAACATAATTAAAATTAAGGACCAAATAAAATATTGAAATTTTAAATAATTTTGTTTATTACATTCAATTTCAAGATCATTAATTTCTAAAGTTTCTTTAAAATCTTCAATAACTTCTTTATCAACTTTCCCAGGGACATAAGAACAATATGCAAAATTTTCACTAACAGATTTTATAAGGCAACATTTAAATTTATCATTTTCTTTAACTGAACAATCTGATTTATCTTTTGGTATATCATATTTTAAAGAATCCTTTCCACAACTATTTAATGAATAACCAATTGGTACTTGATTTTTTATATATATAAAAATTATTATTAAAATTAATAGAAATATTTTCATTTTTTTTATTTTTTTAATATATTATTTTTCTTTTTATATTATAAATAAATCTATATAAATGTATTATATATAAATAATAAAAATATGAATAGAAAAATTAAAAACTTATTTAAAACAATTGATTATTTTGGAGTAAATTTTAACTTTCATTATAAAACAAAAGAAAAATATACATCTTTTTCAGGAGGAATAGTATTTTTAATTTACTTAATAATGGCATTAATCTTTGTATTAATAAATTTTAAAGCTTTATTAAATAGAGAAAATATGTCAATTATTTCATATAGAGTGTATAAACCATCAACAGATTCAATAAATTTTAAAAATTATTCATTAATGCATGCATTTGGAATTAAATGTTCAAAATTTGAAATAGGAAAAGAATATGAATATTTTAAATTAAGTGTAAATCAAGTTAAATTAACTCAAAATAATGGTATAGTAAAATATGATAAAACACCAATTAATTATTCACATTGTACAAAAAAACATTTTTTTAATAAATTTAATGAATCAATTGATGAATATGGATTAAATCAAAGATTTTGTTTTGATGATGATAATTTAACAATAAGAGGATTATATACAGATGAAATATATCAATATATTGAATTAACAGTTTCAATGACAAAAACAAATGAAGAAGATTATGATACTTATTATAATTTATTAACAACAAATGATTGTACATTTCAATTATATCATATTGATTATGGAATTGATATTAATAATTTTAATAATCCCATAACTCCATATTTAAGACAAGAATTTTTAAAATTATCTCCAATTGATTTTAATAAAATGGAAATTTATTATTTAACTCAAAGATTTATGACAGATAAAAATTATTTTTTTAATAGTTATAATATTGAATATTATACGGCTTATTCTATGTTTACTTCTTTTAGTTTATTTAAAGGTAATGATAGATTTAAAAAAAAGCCAGATGCATATGAACAATTAGCAAAATTTTTTTTAAGAGCTGATAATGGAATTAATGTAATTTCTAGAAAATATATGAAATTTACTGAATTTTTAGCAAATGTTTCTTCTTTAATTTCTGGTATTTATTTATTCTTATTTTTATTTATGGGAAGAATTAATAAATTTTATGCAAAAGAAAGATTAATGACTAAAAATTTTAAATTTAAAGACGATAAAAATGAACTTTTCATTAAGAAATTAAAACAAAATTTACCTAAAGAAAATACTGAAATTATTAATATTAAAAAAACTCGTACAAATAATATTTCTCAATTTATACATAAAATTAAAATTAAAGGTAAAATTTCAAATTTAAAAAAAAGTAATTTAAAAAAACATAATACAACAACACAAAAAGAATCAACAACAGAAGAGATTTTTTTAAATAGTAATAATAATTTAAAACATTATCTTTCTCATATGGAAATTGGAAATAATAATATAAAAAGTAGTATAAAAAAGGATAATTGTTATTTAAATCAAAAAATTTATTTTAAATATAATTTTTGTGAACTTTTAATTTTAGTATTTTGTAAATTTCTTTCTGGGAGAAAATTAAAATTGAAAAATATTTTATTTAAAAAAGGAGAAAAATTATTATTTTTAAGTTCAGATATTTTATCATATTTGAAAAATATGCAAATTTTAGATATTTTAACTCATATTTTATTAGAGCCAAATCAAATTAATATGTTAAATTTTATATCAAAACCTGTTATTTCATTTAATAAACAAATAAATTCAAAAAAAACGATAAGTTGGAATTTAAAAGACAATGAAGAAAAAGAAAAAGATATTAATGAATTTTGTAAAGGATATAAAGAATTACAAACTACAATTAAAAAGACTAAAATTGATAAAAAATTTATAACTATTATAAATGAAGAACTTGATGATTTGATAAGTTAATGAATTTTATATTAATGAAAATAAATCTTAATGAAAAATAATAAGTTTTATATTAAAAATCTTATTTTGTATATAATAAATGAATTTTATAAAATATTTACAATATAAATAGAATATTAGCATAATTTAAAAAAATGTTTTATTAATTAAAAATATAATTAAATTATAAAAAATAAATATGATAAAAATTAAAAAAATTATATAATCTATTTTTCACTATAAAATCTAATATTTATTCAATATTTAATATTTGTTTCTTTTCAACAACTTTATATTCTCCTTTTTTAGTTAAATCTAAATTAATTCTAAAATATTTTCCTTGAGGATTAATAGCAACTAAGCAATTATCATTAACAAATCCTAAAACACAATTTTCAAATCCAACATTAATTTTAATAAAACTCCATTCACTATTAAAATATCCTTGAAATAAAAAATTAGGTAATCCATTAAAAATACTTAAATTATTAGAAGGAATCTTTTTACTAGAATTATCTTCATTAATTTCATTAAAAGAATGTTGAATTGAATAAATATGAATAGTATTTTTATTACTAGAAACAGATAAAAGTAAATTATCATTTGAAAAAATAATATCAAAAATTATTGCTTTATCAAATCCTCTTCTAATTTCTTGTAATAAATTTCCATTTTCAGTATTAAAAATTCTAATTAAAGTTCCAATTTCTGAAGCAGAAGCAAGTAAATTTCCATTAAAATTTAATGAAATAAAAGAAATTGCATTTTTATGAGCATTAATAAAAGTTGTTGTATTATTTTCATAAAATTTTATTCTTATATGTCCTTTTACTTTATCTGGATATGATAAAATTGTTTGTGTTGTGTCTTTATTAATGTCAAATATTCCTTTTTCTGTTTTATATGTATCCAATATATCAATATTTTGATAATTTTTGAAATTATAAACATATATTTTTTCTAATATAGAAACTAATAATCTATTATTTAAAAATTATATTTTTTAATTTATTTTTTTTACTTTTCTCTTTTTACTTTTATATTTAAAATATTTGAATTAAATTGTAATATTTTTAATTCTTTTTCTTTATAATCATCATATATTATTAATTGATTTGGATTTGAATATTCTACAAGAAAAAGAATATTTGTTCTATTTAACATTTTAATAATTTTAACTCCATTTCCATAATCTATTTTTTTATTAATAATTTTCATAATTTACTTTTTTTTCCTGATTTTTCAACTGGAGAAGATTGATAAATTGAATAACCTTTTTTATTTCCTAATGATATACAACTATTATCTTGATTAAAAGCAATATATAATTCATTTTTTTCCATATAAAAAAATAATATTTATTTGAAAAAATAAACAAATTTTTTTAAATATTATTAAATACATAAATATATTATTTACAAAAAAAACTACGAAAATATTAATTAATTTTTATATATTAAATTACAAAAAATAAGAATGAAAAAAAGGTTTTTTTCAGGTATTTGGTTGATATAAATGTTTCAATTTTTTTGGTTTATTTTCATCTTCAATAGAAATATTAATATCTTCATCATCATCTAAATTATCTATTGGAATCACACTCTCATCATCATCATCTTCATTATTTTCTTTTTTATTTTCTTCTAATTTATTTTCTTCTATTTTAATATCTACTTTTTTAATTTCTTCTATTTTATTTTCTTCTTTTTTAATATCATCATTTATTGTATCTTCTTTTTTAATTTCTTCTTCTTTATTATCTTCTTTTTTATTATCATCATTTATAATATCTTCTTTTTTAATTTCTTCTTCTTTATTATCTTCTTTTTTATTATCATCATATATAATATCTTCTTTTTTATTTTCTTCATCTTTATTTTCTACTTTTTTATTTTCTTCTTCTTTAATATCTTCTTTTTTAATATCATCATAACTTTCATTTCCATTTTTTATTTCTTCATTTCCTTTTTTATTCTTATTATTATTATATCTAATATTTTCTCTATAAGTTTTAACATTGAAATAATTACTTTTAATATTAGGAAAATCTTTTCTTAATTTTATTTGATTGTCTTCTTCATTATCATCAAAACTTTCATTAAAATCTTTTTTTTTATTTGTATTAATGACATTATCACTATTTTCACTTTCTGAATCATTTTTACTTTCATTATTAATAAAACTATTTTTAATATTACTATTAATATTATTTTTAATATTATTTTTAATAATATTTTTATTACCATTAATATTATTATTATTATTTTTAATTTTATTATTTAAATTATTTTCATCTTCAATATTAATATCATTTTTATCTAATTCAAAATTTTCCTTTGAACCATATATACTTCTTCTAATTGATTTCATAATATCAACTTCATGATTATTTTCTTTATTATTATTTTTCACACTAAAACGAGAATATTGAAAATGTTTATAAATCATATTATTTGTATTTTTCATTTTCATTTCAAGATTAAATTTATCTTCAATTCTCTTTATTGTTGCATGAGAAATATTAAATTCTAATGCTAATTTAACTATTCTTTCTCTATAAATAAATATATCATTATCAGTTTTAAATTTTAATTTCCTTTCAAAAAAATTTAAAAAAGAATTTCTATCTTTAAATTGAACAATAACATTTTGATAATATTTTAATAAACCAAGAGTATAATTAATTAAAAAATTTAATCCAAGTGCAATCATACAATCAAATAATCTAATATTAATACTAAAATCAAATAAAATACCATATAAAGTAATAATCCATTTATCTAACCACATTTCTTTTTCAATTTGAAGTTTAGAAATTATTTCATAAATAGGAAAAATTCTCTCTCTTATTAATTCATTTAATAAAAAAGAATAAAAATTAAATCTTATTGAATCATCTTTAAAAAATTCTCTAATTGCTAAACCGTAATAATTAGAAAATAAATATCTTAAAAATTGAAAAGACTCAACTTCATTACAATCAGAAACAATTAAAATATTTCCAACAATATCATTCATCCCTTTTTTATAACCAATTTTTTTATCATAAATAGAAAATACTTTTAATATATTATAAAGTGAATTTAACCAATTTTGATTTTTAAAATATTTTATATTTGGTAAAGTATTTTTTAAATCTTCTCTTATTTGTTTATCAATTTCTGGATTTGGAGAATAATTAATTAAATTATTATATATTTGAGAATTATTAACTCCAGTAAGACTTTCAATTTCAAAAAATTTATTTTTTGCTATTGATAACCATATTAACCATCTAATATTATTAGGTGGACCAATTAATAAAATTTTTTGTATTTTTTTAATTTTATTTGTACACAATCTATCAATAAAATTACTTAAAATCAATCTTAAATCATTATTATTTATAACTTTAATATTTGAATTTTCACTATTTTTCATATTATCATTTAAATTTATACCAGTTCGATTTATGTTTATATTATTATTATTACTATAAAATTTAGTATTATTACTTCTTTTTGAAGATTGAAGAGAAAGTGAATTTGTAAATTCATGAAATTCTTTTCCTTCTAATTGATCTATTGCTTTTATTACTTTAAATATATTTTTTTCATTTGAACCTAAATGTTTTGTTATTAGTTTTGTTATTCTTCCATTATCATTTTGTAATTTAATATAAAATTGAAAACCTAATATCCATTCTGTAAAATTGAAAAAATCGCTTTTTTGAGTATTAATATTATTATTTTTTGTTGAACCTTTAAAATATGATGAAATTGAAAGGGAATCGTTTTTTTCTTTTGAACTACAAACACCCATTTCTTTATTTTTATTATTATTGTTTAAAAAAATTATTTAAAAAAAAAATATAAATATATAAATATTTTATATATCTATTAACCTTTTATTAATAAATGAAAATAAATTAAAAATTTATAATTCATTTTTTAGTATAATTATTATTTTTTATTTAATTTATTATAAGATTTAATTTAGTTTTTGTTTAAAAAGAATAATTTATTGTATATTTTTAGAACATTAATATCAAAATTCGTTTAATCACTTTTTTTATAAAAATTAATTAATAATTAAAATGATATATAATTTTAACTATTCATATTTTTTCCTATAATATTAAAAATAATTTTTTTTTTTTCATTTTTTAAATTCAAAATAAAAATTCATTAATAATCAATATGAAATTAAATTTTTTTTTTATTCTACTCATATTAACCAATCTTCTAAAATTAAGTTTAGAAAAAGAAAAATCTAAATTCCAAAAATCATTAAGAAAAGAATTTAAAAATAGAATATTAAATGAACAAAAATGTTATTTAACATGTGAAACTTGTACAAAAAAAGGAAATTCAAAAGAAAACTTTTGTACAACTTGTAAAAATAAATACATAAAATCAATTATGAATAAAAATAATTGCGAATGTCCAAAATTTTATATTTCTCCTAAAAAAATAATAATGTCAGGAGAATCTTTATTAAATAATAATTCTCGTTTATTAAGTTTAACAGATTCATTTACTTGTTTAAATAAATGCAATTTTTATTATCCTTTTATTTATAGAGGAATATTTGATAAAGGTGAATGTTTTGGTGATTGTAAAAATAAAAATGAATTTTATTATATTAATCAATGTTATTCAAATTGTCCAAATGGAACTTATAAAACTAAAATGAATTGTAATGAATTTTGGAATGATATTTTTAAAAATTTTCCAATTGAAAATGAAGAAGTAATTAATTATAATGAATTTTACAATTATAAACAATTAAAAGAATCTTTTATTGATAAAAGAAAAAGAAAAGCAGAAGAAGTAGAAAATGAAAAAGAAGAATATGAAGAAAATAATGAATGTCTTGTTAATATTTGTGAAGATACTTATAAATGTGCAAGGAATAATTTTGTTACTGAATATTCTTTAGAAGTAATAAAACAAAATTTTAAATCTGTTGTTAATTCTTATTATAATGAATATGTAACAAATTCAAATCATATTAAAGTTATTAAAAGTATTAAAGATGATTTTGTGATTGTATTATATAAAAATGAAGATTGTTTTCAAAAAATAGGAGATGATTTAATTAAATTAAAATTAAAATCTTTTATTAAAGAAACATACTCAATAAAAGATGATAAATTAGAGCATTTTTTTATAAGTTTAATATATTTATTTAATTCAAAAAAACAAATACAAAAAATTGAATTATTATTATATGATGAAAATTTTAATAAATTAAATGATGAATATTTTAAAAAAGATTCAAAAATAAAAATTTCATTAAAAATTGATAAAAATGTAAATGTAACAGAAGAATTAATATCAATGATTTCAGAAGATAATAATGAATGTAAATATAATGATTATATAAATAAAAAAGATATTGCTTTAAATGAAAGATTTAATATAATAAAAAAAACTAACAGTTTATGTTATGAAGGATGTTTAATTGATAAAATTAACGGAGATAAAGTCGACTGTTATTGTAAAATAGAAGAATCATCTATTAAAACTACTAAAAAAGAATATTTTATTAAAGAATTAAATAAAATATTTTCATTTAATGTATTAAAATGTAGTAAATATGCTTTTAATTTAGATTCAATTTTATCATATAATTCATTTATATTTATAATAATACCAATTATACAATTATTCATATCTATAATATATTTTAAATATGGAATGAAACAAATATTAAATTTTATTTCTAGTGTTGTAAGTAATCCACCAAAAAAAGAAAAAGAAGAAGAGGAAAATGTAAATAAAAATAATGAAAAGATAGAAACAAAAGAAAATAATAATGAAATATCAGAAAAAAATGAAATAGATAATAGTGAAATCATTAAAGATTCTTCGAAAAAATCTAGTACCACTTCAATAACAAAAATATATTTACCTTCAAATAATTCAATAGACACATCATTTGATGAAAGTAAAAGAACAATAAGTAAAAATTATTTTACTAAAAATACAGATACATCAAGAAGTAATTTTAGTCAAAATCCCCTACAAAATAATTCACTAAGTTTAAAAAAAGTAAAAAAAAACAAAAATAATTATTATTTTGAATCAATCAAAAATGATGAAAATATATTATATAATAAAATGAAATATTTAAATGCAATTAAATATGACAAAAGATCCTTTTTAAAATTTTATTTTAATCAAATTAAAGAAAGACAAAGTATTTATTATACTTTTATTTATAAAAATACTCCTTTAGATCAAATATCAATTAAAATTATGGTTTTTATTTCAGAATTTTCATTATGTTTTTTATCTAATGCAATATTAACGAATGAAAAATATATTTATATAAATTATTATATTAAAAATAAAAATATTGATTTTTTTTTAAAAAATGGATGGTTAAGAATATTTATTTCAGTTATAATTATTATATTATTTGATTTTTTTTTTAATTTATTATCTATTCCGAAAAAAAAAATGATTATCCTTATTAAAACTAAATCAGATAAAAAAAAATTATATGAAAAGTTATTAGAAAAATATAATTTATTTAAATATTTTAATTTAATTTTTATTATTTTAAATTTATTATTAATGATATTTTTTTTTATTTTTTTGATAACTTTTAATTATGTATATAATTATTCTTATATTGATTTATTATTAGGAAGTATAATTACTTGGTTATTTATTCAAATATTACCTTTATTAGGTGTTTTAATTATAAGTATTTTAAGATTTGTTAGTATAAAAATTAAATGTAAATTACTATATGAAATTAGCCAATTTTTTACTACTTAAAATAAAATGATTTAAAATTGATTTAAAATAAAAAAAGATTTAAGATTTAGTAATAGTTTTATTTAGTAATATTTAAATATAAAAAATAAATTACTATTATAATATTTCTTGATTAAATAACAGATAATTTACTATATTATAATAAAATATATATTTTAATGAAATTATTTTAAATTAAATAAATAATTATAAAAAAAATGAATTTTATTTTAGTTATTGCTGGATTATATATAATTTATTCAATTCCTTTTTGGTTATTTATATTTCTTTTAATTTTACTAAAATTATTATTTATTAACATTTCATTTAGTATATCAAGTTTATATTCAATTAGTAATGTAGAAATAAATATAGGGAATGAATATTTAACTTTATTTATTCATATTGATAATATTAGATTTGTTTTAACATGGTTAAGAATAAGATTAGTTTTTACTAATTTTTTAATATCATTACAATTAAATCAAATTGAAATAGAAGAATTACCAAATTACCCTTTTGAAAATAATATAAATGATTTACCTTTTATAAAAGAAAAATTAAATGAAATTTTAAAAGGAAAAATGTATACAAATAATAGAGACTTAAATTTAGTTAAAAGAGGGGAAATTGAAAATTTAAATGATATATTTAATATAAAAAGATTAAATTGGTATGATTATATATTAAGTATTATATTAAATTTTATTGATATTTACATTCAATCAATTAAATTAATAGTAAAATTTAAAACTAATAATTTTTATTATTCAATTTCATCAAGAAAAATTATAATTGGAATAGCAAAATCTCCAAATATAAAAACAGAAATAAATTTAGTAGGTGGAATATATAATTTTGAATTAAATGAATATAGAAGAAAGAGTATACAAAAAGATAATAAAATATGGAGAAAAAATCATATATTTAATTTAGATAATAATGAAATAACAAATGAATATTATTATTATAGAATTATATATTTACCTTCATCAGCATTTAAAATTAAATTTTCAAATGGATTTACATCACATCCTAAAACTTTATCTCTTTGGAATACTATTAATATTGTTGTTGAAAGTCAAAATTTATTTTCTGATATTTGTACAAAATCACTAAATAATATTTTCCAATTTATAATTAATTTGATTTCATTTTTTAAAAATTTCGAATCAAATAAATTAAATATTAAAGTATTTAATTTAGGAAATAAAATAGATGAAAATATGATTCAAACAATAGAACAATATATAATAAATGTATTAAATTCAACAATTAGAAAAATTGTAATAAAATTTTTTCATATTAGAGTAAGTATAAATAGTGATAATTTCATATTTAAACATATGGAAATAATGTCAAATGGATTAGAATTTATTAAAAATTCATCATTATATATTGGAAATGATTATAATAATTCAAATTTAGATTTATTAAATTCAGAATTTAAAATATTTTTTTCAGAATTAAAAATTTCTCAATTTAAAAATCAAAGTTATATTCCAATGTGTGAAGTTCCAGGATATTCAATAACAATTAAAAAAAATATAAATTATAAAAATAAAACTCAAACTGCAGAAATTTCAAGAATTGTTTCTTCTAAATTAGAAAATGTAAATGTATGTTTAAAAACTACTAATTTAGATAAAATTATTGAAACTGTTATTACTATTATTGATGGTATTAATTTAATTGAATTAACATTAAATCAAAATTTAATATCAAAAAGTAAATTTGAAAATGATTTAATCGATTCAACAAATATTGATTTTTCATTTAATAATATTCATGTTATTTTATATAGTAAAGACTTTAAAATATTTACAAGAAATATTTCATTAAAATTAACAATAAATAAAATAAAAAATAAAGAAAAAGAAATATCTATTAATTTCAGTCCAATAAATTTATCTTTTTCACATAATGAAAATGATAATTCAATAATAAATAATTATTTCACTGGTCATTGTTTATTAGAAGACTTTAAAATTCAATTAACAAATAATAAAAAAGAGGAAAAAATTCATTTAATATTTGGAAATAGTTTAGCATTTGCACATGATTTTCATTTATTATACATAATGAAATTTGTTTCAGAAATAATTGGTTCAATATTTGAACAAGGAATATTAAAAAAGATAAATAATAAAAATAATAATAATAATAATAATAATAATAATAATATAATACAAAAAAGAAAAACAGAAATAAAATTACTTTGGGTTAAATTAGAAGTAATACAATATTTAAATAAAATAGATATCATATATGGAAAATTAGAAAATTTTGAATTATTAGTAGGAGATCATTTATTAATGCCATATTTTAAAAGTTATTATTGTAGTTCAATAAAAGATAATTTTTTTGAATTTTGTGAATTAGAACATTTTATAATTGAATTTAGAGAAAATGAAAATTTAATAAATATAATTTTTGATGATATTAAAATTAATGCATGTACTCCTTTAGTAGCAAGGCCAATTCATCAATTTTCAACTTTTTATATTTTTTTCCCAGTTTGGTTAGATTATTATTTATTTACTCAATTTATAATTGATGAAGAAACTGAAATTGAAATGTTTAAAATTGAAAGAACTAAATTTTCAAAAGTAAAAATTACATTTTCAAAAATAAAAGTTGATATTAATGATAGTCCAGTCACAACTGCTGCAATTTTACAAGCAAATAAAAATGATTTAAAAATTGCTGCTTTGAAATCTGATTCTCAAGTTATTCAATATTTAAAAAATATTAAAAAAAATTTATTAACTGTTAAATTATCAAGTTTTACAATTGATTGTGAAAGTCATAAAACAGTAACAGATAATAATTATTATTATGAAAAAATATTAAATAATTCAAGTGTTAAATTAATTTTTGGTGAAATTGATGTTGAATTAGAAAAAAATGAAATATTATCTTTAAATAATTTTACAATATTTAGTACATCAAAATCAGAAAATACAAATTTTAATCTTAATAAAAGTAAAAAATATTGTATTTTATTTGATGAATATTATATATTATATAATAAAGTTTATTCAGATGAAATAAGAGATTCTGAATGTGTTATTACAATTGATGGTCTTAAATTTGATTTTCATGATGTTTTAGTTTTTGATAAAACTTTAAATTTTACTTTTAAAGCAGTTAAAGTTTGTACTGGACTTCCAATAAGACAATTTACTACTTTTTTTTTAAAAGATTCAAAAATGAAAGTTTCAAATTCGAATTTTAATTTAATTGTAAGTAATTTAAATGGTAATATTACAAGTGTTGATCCAATTACTAAAGAAGTTTATAATAAATTAATTATTAAAATTGCCATTTTTTTACTTTCTACAAATTCAAAAATGGAATATCAATTTATAAAAAAAAATATTTTAGAATTATCTTTACATTATTTTGTTTTAGGATTTACGCCTTCAGAAAAGACTCTTTTTCCTTTATTAATTTTACCTTTAGCAGAAGCAAATTTTGATAATATTAAAAATATAATTAGAGTAAATATTCCAACTGATATTACAAATAAAACAAGTTATTCTCTTTTGTTTTCTCAAATTTATAATGCTAAACTTAATAAATTAGTAATGGATACAAAATCTTTAACTCTTTTTATTAATTTTAAATGTGTTAATATTTTTGCTAAAATTTTTGGAATTTTTTGGTCTAAAACTAAATCAATTAGAGATAATTTAACAAAAAAAAATAATGAAGTTGAAAAAATAGAAAAAATTAAATCTCATTTGATAAAAAGATCAAGTTATAATAATCAATTGTCTTTTAATTCAAAATTACAAAAATTAAAAAGACAATCTGCTTTGGAATATTCTCTAATTAAAATTGATAATTTGAATAATAATAATAAAGATAATTTAAATAATGAAAATAATGAAATTGAAGTTGAAGAAAAATTAATAATATCTTTATTTGATTTGAAAATAATTTATTTATTAGAATTTAAAGAAAGTTATGAAAATATTTTTAAATTTCATCCTTTTGTAAAAGAACATGGATTTTTTGGTTATATTTTTAGATTATATTCTGCATCAATGCATTTACATAAAAAGAAAGTTCAAAATAATTTAAAAGCAAATTTAGATTTTTTAACAATTTCATATTTAGATGATGACAATTTTTCTGATGATACTTTTTTTATTAATGATAGAGAAATTCAAATAAAAGAATTTTACAATTTAAAAAATTTACAAAATTTTAATGAATTTATGGATTTAGAAAGATCAAATATATTTAAATTAATAAATCATAATTCAAAAGATTATTTTAAATTAAAAAATGAAATAAATAATAAAGAAGAAAGTGAATTTCAACAAAGTGAAAATGTTTCTAATCTTAAAACTACAGTTAGTAAAAGAGAAAAATTTGGTTATAATGATTTAAAATTTGATATAAGACATACATTTATTAAAATATCAAATTTTACTCTTCATTATAAAACAATAAATTCAAATACTAAAAAATTTTCTTTATTAATTGATACTTGTAAATTAGCTTGGAATAAATTTAATAAAGATGTTTTACAAATAATACTTCATGATATATTTTTATTATTAGATAATATAATATTAAAGAAAAAAAAGAATGATGATAATCAAAAACAAAAAAAAGATTTTACACCATCAAAAAGTAGTAGAAATATATTAAAAGAAGAAATAGAAGAACTTGAAGATTCATTATTAACAGAATCAAATGATTTAAATAAATTAAATGGTCAATTAAATTTCCTTTTTGAAATAAAAAATATTCAAATTACAGTACAAAATGAAGTAAAAAATTCAATATTATTATTATTAACAAAAGAACCAATAACATTAGAAATATCAAAATTTCTTTTTGATAATAATGTAAAAAATTTTAGTATTGAAATATTATGTAATTATTTATTAATTTATTCTGCACCAAAAAATAGAAATGATGGAATTTATTGGATGGGTGATAGAAGGGAAAATAAATATTATTTAAATGAAGATAATTTTGGTAAAATTATAGAAACTCCAAAAATAAGATTTAAAGTAAGTCAAAGAGTAGAAAATATTGGAAATGAAAATTATAATGTTTATTCTTTTGATGAAATTATGGTTGATAAAATAAAAGGTGATTTTGAATCAATATATTTTGCTGATTTTTTAAATATTGTTGAAATACTTATTTTTGATAGAGGTTTTTCTTTTTCAGAAGAAAAAGGAAATGAAGATATGAATTTAAAAGAAATGTCTCTTTTCAAAAAATCAGAATTAGAAAATAAAATAAAATCAGTTAGTAATTCAAATATATTAAAATTAAATTCAATATTAAAAAGTGAGATATCATTTAATTTAGGAGAAGTAATTTTAAATTTATGTAATGAAGGAAAAACATTAGTTCAATTTTTAATGTTAAATTTTGATGGTACTCATCAAATTTTTGAAGATAAAAGTTCAGAAACTCATATAAATGTAAGAAATATAAGAATGAGAAATATTGAAAGTGGAGGAAATGAATTAATACTTTCTCCTTTATTTATTGATAGAACTGGAGAATTAGAAGATAAAATTAATATTATTACTTTTACTAAAAAAGATTCTTATATTAAATTAGAAACTGATTCTTTATGGTATGTTTTAGATTATTTAGAATTTAGTGTTAGACCAATTAGTATTAATATATCAAAAAATCAAATTATGTTTATTTTAAATTTTTTCTTTGGTATTAAAAAAAATGAAGAAGATGAAAAAAAAAAAAAAAATGAAAAAAAAGAAGTACCAATTTATTTTAAACATTTTCAAATAAATGAAACTGAAGTTTTATTAAATTTTGAATATGGAGAAGGGCATCCTTTAAATATTCCAAGAACTAAATTAAAATTTGGTAAATTTGATAAACAAGAAAAATTTTATTCAATGGGAAGTTTAATTGATAGATTTATTTCTCATTCAAAAAAACAATGTATTACAAATGTTGGTCAAATAATTTCTGGTTTGTTTTCTTCTACAGATTATTCACCATATGCAAAAAAGAAAAAAAAAGAAATGGCTGATGAAACACAAAGAAAATTACTTTTTGGTGATTAAAATTATATAAAAAAATAGTTTATTTATATTAATTCAATATTATATATTAAATTTTAAAACATCCCTGTTTTTTTATATTAAATTTCCCTAAACTAATAATATATTATCATCAAATAATAAATTTATATTATCATTTCTTTTTCAAATTTTATACCTAAATAAAAATAAAGATAAAGATAAAAATAAAAATAAAAAAGATAACTTATCATTATTTATAATTCAATATTTATATGATAAGTTATAAATTAAAATGTAATCCATCTCAAATTTAATTGAGACATAATAAGATTTTTTATAATCTTTTTTGACAAATAAAATTTAATATCTTCTTTTTCTAATTCTTTTATTTGAATGTATTCTTTCATCATCAGATTCACTATCACTTTCACTTTCTTCATTAATTCTTTGATTTCTTTTAGAATATTTTTTTTTAATACTTTTTCTTTTATTTATATTTATTTTTTTAATAATAAAATCAGAGTCATTATGAGATTTTCTAGAAGTAGAAATTTTAGTTCGACTACTTGATTTTCTTGAATTATGTCTATCTGTAAGGGAATTTTTTGAATGACTTCTTCTGTTTTTTTTCTCTTTAATTGAATTATCTTTACTTGAGTCTTTTGTATTTTCATTTGCTATTATATAATCTGGTATTGGTTTTCTATATATTTTTTCCCCTGTTATTTCTTCATATTGTTTTATTTTTTCTTCTCTTTCTTTTCCTATTTCAGCTCTTTCAATTTTAAGTATCATAATTTGAGATTCAATTTTTTCTCTCATTGTTGCACAACCCATAAATATTCTTAATTATTATTAATGATTATCATAATAATAACAAAAATGAAAAAAAAATATTAAAACAAAACATTAAAATAATAATAAATTTATAAAATAAAATACATTTTAAAATTAATTGAACACTTTAAGAATTTTGAATAATTAAAAAAATCCAAAAATTATTTTATTCAGAAAAATAAATAATCTTTATCATATAAATATTAGATTAAAAAAAGGGAATAATAAATTAAAATATCATGGGAAATCAATTTGATTTAGATAACTTAAATATTGTAGTTGACAAGAGTGGAAAACACAAAATAATGTTAATTAGAAAAGACTCAATTATTGAAAAAGTAGGAGATAAATATGAAGATTTCGAACAAATAAAAAAATTAGGAAATGGTTGTTTCGGTGAAGTATGGTTAGTAAAATCAAAACTAAATGGTAAAGAATATGCAATGAAAAAATTAGATTTATCAAAAAAAGGAGGTGAAGAAGAGAAAAAAAAAACTAGAAAAGAAATAGAAATATTAAAAACAGTTCATCATCCCAATATAGTAAAATTTTATACTTCATTTGAAAAAGAACACATGACATATATTGTAATAGAATATGTTGCAGGTAAAACATTAGAACAAATAATTCAAGAATCTAAAACTAAAAATGAACACATTCCAGAAAAAATATTATGGAAAATAATGATAGAATTATTATCAGGTTTAGCATATTTACATGATGAAGTAAAAATAATCCATAGAGATATTAAACCAGATAATATTTTAGTAACAGAAAATAATCATGTTAAAATAACAGATTTTGGTATTTCTGCAATTAATAGAGATGATATAAATGATACAGTTCGTTTTCATAATAGTGCAATGGGTCCTATATTATTTATGGCTCCTGAAATTGGAAAAGAAGAAACTTATAGTTTTAAAGTTGATGTTTGGATGCTTGGTTTAACTTTTTATAAATTAATGGCTTGGGGTATACCTTATGGAATATTAGCTTTTCCACCTTTCTTTCATCAAAGAATTAAAATACCTAATCCTCCACCTTTACCAGATTGTTATAGTGATGAATTAAAAAATGTTGTTTTAGAAATGAATGATGATGATCCTGAAAAAAGACCAACTTCAAAACAAGCTTTAGATGTTATTACTGATATTTATAAGAAAAAATATATTAAATATTCTGCTATTAGTTCTCTTTGTAAAATTTTAGGTAAATGTAAATTATTTTATAATTTTATTATTGATGAAGGTGGAAAAAAAAAAGATGATAGTTTAATATTATATCAATTTTATCTTATTTTTCAAAAAATAAAAAATAATTCAAGTGAAGATGAATTTAATAATCAAATAAAAGAATTTAGAATGTTACTTGGAGCAAATAAAAGAAGATTTATGGGATTTGGTGAAGTTTCAACAACATTATTAATTCATTATATAATTCCTCAAATGCATGAAGAATTATGTAAAAATAAAGATAAACAATTAAATTATTTTAATTCTGAATCACTTGAAGATAGTTCTTCTACAGTTGATCATACTAATAAAAGTAATTATTTTAAAAATGCAATAAAAGAATTTGATGAAAATTATAAATGTCAAATTGCAAAACAATTTTATGGTATTTCTAATATTACAGAAACTTGTGAAACTTGTAATAAACCAAGATTCTTTTTAAAAGATTTTTTCCTTATGGTTTTTCCTTTAAAAAGAGCATCTGCTCATTTTGATAATTCAAAAAATTTAACTTTGGCTCAATTATTAGAACATTTTCAAAAAAAAAGAAATTTTGTTCCTGGATTGTGTCCAATTTGTAAAAAGAAAGAACCTTATGTTAGACAAATTAAAATTGAAAAACCTCCTAAAATTTTTATATGTTCTATTGATAGAGAAGAAAGTGAAAATGATATTGTTATTGATATTCCTGAACAATTTGATATTTCTAAATTTTTATGTTCAGGAAAAAAAGTTTTTAATTTAGTTGGTGTTATATATAAATTATTTGAAAAAGGTGAATCTTTTTATTCTTGTATTGTTAAAGAAAATAATCAATATTTTTATTATAATGAAGGTAAGAAACAAAAATGTAATTTTAATGATATAAAAAGTAAAGGAATTGCTAAGATTATAATATATCAAGAATAAAGAAAAATAATAAAATAATAAATAAAAATAATATTATTTTTTATTCTTAAAAAAAAAATAAAAACATTTTTTTTTTTTAATTACCTTATTTAGTAAATATTATTTAACCAATTAAAACGTAAATTATAAACCTTTTTTTTTAAAATTTATATATTATTCAACCAAAAAAACAATTTCTAATTTTTATAAAAAGAATTAAAAAAAATTCTTTTTGTTTTCAAATATATAAACTATAAATTATTTTTAAATATTATCTTACTTTATATATACAACAAAAAATAATTTAATAATCATTATATTTTGATATTTTAATGTCCTTGACTTTTAATTAATTTCATTTTATTCTTAATTAAATTTTTTGCTAATAAATATTTATGATATGAAGGATTTATTGTTTGACATTGATGATGTAACAAATCTCTATGTTTAAGACAAAAAATAAGTTTGCAATTTTTACAACTATAATCTCTTCCTTCATGTATAGGGAAAGAATTTTTGCAAAAATCGCATATTTTATATGAATAAGAATTATTAATTTCATTTAAAAGTATTGAATAATCAAATTGAGAAATAATATCAATTGATTTTTTAAAAGCTTCAGTCTGAATTAAAATTGGTTGAGGACGAGAATTTTTTGTAATGATTTCATTTATTTCATTATTTACTTGTTCTTGTGAAACTGATGACATTATTTATATTATATAAAATTCCTAAAAATAATTAATTTTTATATTATTAAAAAAAATTACAAAAAAATAATTTTAACATAAATAAATATAACGTAATTTAAATATAATCTTGATAAAAAAAAAATTAATAAAATTACTTTTGACAACATTTTTTTTTTTTATTATCATTATCATCATTTCCCAAATTAATATTTCCATTATCATTTTCTCCTTTTTTAATTCCACAAGCTTCATTATTAAGATCATAAAATCCTTTTTCAATTTTTTGATTAATATCTCTACAACTATTAGTAAAAACTTCATTAATTCCATTTCCATTTTTAGCAGAAGTTTCAAAAAATAACATATCATTATCTTCACTTAATTTTTTTCCTTCATCAAATGAAACAACTCTTTCATTTTCTAAATCAATTTTATTTCCTACTAAAACTAATAAAATTTCTTTTGGTGTTTGACTTTTAACTTCATCAATCCATTCTTGAACATTTTCAAAAGAAATTCTATTTGTAATATCATATACAACTAATGCACAAACTGAATTTTTATAATATGCTCTTGTTATACTTCTAAAATTTTCTTGTCCTGCTGTATCCCATATTTGAATTCTAAATGTTTTTCCTTCTAATGTTAAATTTTTAGCTCCAAATTCTACTCCAATTGTTGCTTGGTATTCATTTGTAAATTTATTGTGAGCATATTTTAATAAAATATTACTTTTACCTACTGATGGATCTCCTATTATTATATATTTTAAGAGGTAATTAAATGTCACACCTGACATTTTATTATTTTTTTTTTATTTTTTAATTTTTTTTTAAATAAAATTCATTTTTTTATTTTTTTGTATCATTTTTTTAAAAATGGTTCTTTACTTAATTGGTTTAGGACTATCAGATGAGAAAAATATAACAATTCGTGGATTAGAATATATAAAAGAATCAGATTATGTTTATATGGAATATTATACATCAATATTAACAGTAGATAAAACAATTTTAGAAAAATATTATAATAAAGAAATAATATTAGCAGATAGAGAAATGATAGAATCTAATTTTGATAAAGAAATATTAGAAAAAGCAAAAACAAAGAAAGTTTCCTTATTAGTTGTAGGTGATCCATTTAGTGCAACTACACATATGGATTTATATTTAAGATGTATTAATGAAGGAGTAAAAGTTGAAACAGTTCATAATGCTTCAATTTTAAATTCAATTGGTATTACTGGATTATCTTTATATAGATTTGGAGAAACTGTTTCTATTCCTTTTTTTACTGAAAAATGGAGACCTTATTCTTTTTATGATAAAATTTGTGTTAATTATAATAATGATTTTCATACTCTTGTTCTTTTAGATATTAAAGTTAAAGAAATTTCAGAAGAGAATTTAATTAAAGGTAAAAAAATTTATGAAAAACCAAGATTTATGAGTGTTAATGTTGGACTTGAAGAATTATTAGAAGCTAGTAAAAATTGTAAAAGAGATGATTATAGAAATTTAATTAATGAAGATAGTTTATGTTTTGGTGTTGCTAGAATTGGTTCTGATAATCAAATTATTAAAGCTGGGAAAATTAAAGATATTATTAAAATTGATTTTGGAAATCCACTTCATTCAATTGTAATTTGTGGGAAAACTTTATTTAATATTGAAAAAGAAGTTTTTGATTTTTATCTTAAAAAATCATAATAAGATATTTTCAATATTTTAATATTATTTTATAATAAAAAAAAATTAAAAAAAAAAATTAAAAAATATAAATTTATTTTTGTCAAATAATGTAATTATAAGTAAATTAAATAATATATACATTAAAATATAAACAAAAAAATTTTAAAGATTAAATGGGTTGTGGGAGATCATCAATAAAAAAAAAAGTAATATTTTTAATAGGGAAACCAGGAAGTGGTCAAAAAACACAAGCAATAAATTTAAAAAAAAAAATAGGAAGTTGTGATATAATTCAAGTAGAATCTTTAATAAGATATGAAATGTTAATCAAATCAAGTATGAAATTAGATCAAATAAATGAAGATAAATTAGTACCAAGTAATGAATTAGTTAAAATATTAAATGAAAAAATAAAATATCTTCCATCTGAATATATTATTGTTGAAGCTTTTCCTAAAAATGAAAATAATGTTCAAGAATGGAAAAATATTATTGGTAAAAAAATTTTAATTCATTCTCTTATTTATCTTAAAATTGATGATAAAGATAATGATAAAATATTTGAAAGAGAAAAAGATAAAATTGATTCAATGGGGGAATTTTATGTTGAAAAAAGATTAAAAACTTTTAATGAACATACTTTACAAATTATTCAGGCTTTAAGAAAAGATATTAATGTTATTGATATTCATGGGGAAAAAAATGAAAATGATGTTAGTGAAGAAATTTGGAAAAAATTTAAAGAATTAAATAAAATTGGTGTCTTTCATCATTTAAATTAAAAAAGTATTGGTTATTATTTATTTATATTATTTTTATTTATTGGTAATATTTAAGAAATATATTAAAATTTTTTTCTATTAAATTATAATTTAAATGCTTTTTATTATTTTTTAATGAATGCTAATTAAATAATAAAAATAATAAAAAGTTTAAATTCATATTTTATAATTTTAAAATTGAGTAATGTATATTCTAAAATTGAAGAAATAACTCTTAATTGATATCAAAATATATAATTAAAAATATTTTTTAAATAAATTATTATAATAAAATAATTATATTCTTTTGAATATCTTTAATTATTTTAATGAATTTATTAGAGAATTATTTTTTAAAAAATTATAATTAATTTTAAAAAAATTTTTTTAAATTTGTCAATAATATTAATATAGTGAAAATTATTTCTAGATTAATACAGAATATCATTTCTATGTTTGATAATAACAATAACATAGAAGTATTTTTAGAAAAATTTGGAGAAGAAAAAGAAGAAATATTTCAAGAAATAGATGATTTTTTAGAAAATAAAAAGTTTTCAAAATCATATAATTTTATAAAATATGCCAAAGAAAAATTATCAAAACTCCCAAATCAAACTAAACAATTAAAGAGGAATTTATTTCTAAAATATAACGAAATAGACAAATTTGTCTATTTAACAGATGAAGAATCAAGCTTCCAATTAGAAATTGATTTTATCAAAAAAATAAAAATTGATGACCATGAAAATGAGAAAAGTAAAACAAAATATATTGTATCTGAACATTATTATCATGATTTGTTTGAGGAAAAAATAATCAAATATAAATTAAAAAATAGTTCACGAACAAATTCAATGGATTCTTATTATGTTGATAATGTAATTTTAGATAATAAATTAGATTGTTTAATTATTGAATCAAATTATGAATATTATAAAAAAATATTTGATATATTACAAAAAGAAAGTCAATATGAAGAAATTAGTCCAAAAGAATTTTATAATGAATATAGGATATTAAATTTTCCAGAAATAAATTCAAATATTATTGATTTAATGGAATGGAAAGAAATAAATTTTTTAATGGACCAAGGTACAAAACAAATAAATATTTTTTATTATAATATGAGAATTGGATTATCAGTTTATCTTCAAAAAATTTTAACTATATATACTCAATTCAATAGGAGATATTTTTATTGTAATGTTAATTATTTATATTCAGAATATTCAATTCATACATTAAAAAAATATTTATTTTTTTATTTATCAAAATTATTTTTATTGAATGAATTTGATAAATATTCTCAATTTATTGAAAATTATGTTTTAAAAATAATTCATACTTATATATATAACAAAGGTGAGTTAATAAAAAATATCTTAAATTTGATATATCAACATTTTGATAAAGTACATTTAATCTTTGATAATATAAAAAATGAATATGAATTTGATACAATAATAAATTATTTTAATTCTCAATCAATTAAAGGAAATGTATATATTTATATACAATTAAATTCAAATACTTTAAATTTATGTTCTCGTTATTCTGAATTAATAAAGAATTTAAGGTTAATAGATTTCTCACATGAACCTCAAAATATTGAAGATAGTTTAGATAATTATATTTATTCTTTAAAAAAAATAACTCAGAATAAAATAATTGAAGAATATTCACAAAAGATTAAAAACTTTTTTCAAGACTGTAACTGTGAAAATTATTGTTTATTATTAAAATTTAAATATTTAATATCATCAAATGATTATTTAAATTTAAATTTGTTAAAAGAAATTTCTCAATTTTTACCATTTATTTTTGTTAATTCAGAAATAAACAAAAAATTTAAAATTCTTTTTAGAAATGATTCAATAAAAGAGATATTTAATAATAATTATTTAGGTTATGTTTATAAATTAAGAAATAATGAAAATTTAAAATATATTTTTCCACAGGTTTCAAAATCTGAAGAAGGATTAAATTTTGAGTATCAAATTATTTATGATATTATTACAAGTAATCCAAATGTTTTAATAATTAAATTAAAAAGAATTTTTTCGGTGGATTCTTTTCCAATTTTTAATTATGATAAAAATAAAAATATATTATTTATTCAAATTGATTCAAATTCTCCATATTATGATTTCTGTTTTT